>JAQGAF010004570.1:0-14050 GCA_034687865.1 Kryphioiulus occultus
AACCAGACTATCAAGCAAAATTATTATCACGACGATTTATTCATTATTCGCAGAGATTTTATGTATACAATTTTTCAGTTTTTTATCATGGCAGGGGTGGGAGGGGAACTTCCCGTTAATCTAATGTGTTACACTATCATCAATGTTATGAATTTCTTACGCGAATTTTGGATTTATTTGACTGACATCACCTAGATTGTGACTAGCTTATGTATAATTAATCTGATACAATATTTTCGCCTTATTTTATTTCAAATTATCGAACAACAAACGAATGAGAAACTTACTCACCACTGCATCATACATGTACATGTACATAAACCCTGACCATAACGATTAAAATGCCGTTACGAGCAGTGTTGCTAGGTTGATCCGATAAATTCCACTGAAATTAGGAACCTCACAGTCCACTGTTGCCATGGTTGCCACACTCGCCCCGCCTCGCGCAATAACACGTGACTCCATTCAACGAATCAACGCTAGACATTAAATTTAAGCAGCAAATTCAAACTACAGAAGGCACAGGTAGCCACAGCATATATGCAGTGTATTTTGTAAATGCTGATCGCCATACTAATTCTTAGTTTTTAATTAATGGCAATCCTTTGTTTTCAATTGATTATTACAACACAATTTTTTCCCAAAAGTATTGTTTCGTCAGCAGCCATTCCCAAACTACAAATTTTTACAAATCAAAAATGGTAGCCAGGCGGCACTACAATCACCATCGAACGTGATTTTTTCGCTACGGTTTTGGATTTGTGCCATGCATGCATTTATAGCCCTGTTTTAATTAATATAAACGGAGGAAGTGAACAATTCAACGCAATATCCGCTGCCTGGTATACCAATCCTTTAAAGTGTTTCAAAATGCGGTCAGTCATTTATTAAAACAGTATTGTCGGAAATTGTGTAGTATTGTATGTTCAGAGGTTAACATACTCTGAAAAGCCATTTGATGCCCCAATTACATGTACTTCGAAATACATTGTAGCCTTCCTTCAAAGCCCTTATTAACAACCGTTATTTCATAATTTTAATGGTGATGCAATAAGTTATCAAAAAAAATGCGGAACACTGTCAGTAATCGGAATGGAACATCAATCCACCAAGACTGTGCCCCACATACTATCAGTATAAAGGTGCGTTTGCACTATACCGGTACATGTACATGTACTGTAATCCAAACATTGTTGTACGACTTGTTATATACATGTAGGTGTCATGTTGCAAGATGCTAAAAAGCATTTTTTCTTCTCATTTTCAAACAATTTGTAGGCAATAACTTTGCAATACAGGGTGTTTTGTTTAGTCAGTACTACACGAAATAAAAGTATACGCTGTACATGTACACTATACACAGGTAACTTTTAGAGTCTACCACGGGTTATCCGGAAACCATATTTGCCGTGACCTTGAATGTCCCATTCAAGGGCATCCATGTGCCCGTTCCGTGTTTATTTGCAAATATGTCAGAAATCGCTGCAGATAGGATCCCTAAATTTTCAAAATTTTCTGGACGAGTCACAGCGAGCTAGAATTTTTTTCCGCGAGTGATCATCATGACACATGGATGACCTTGAACGGGACATTCAAGGTCACGGCAAATATGGTTTCCGGATAGCCCGTGGTCGACTCTAAAAGTTACCCTCAAGAACTATCAATGTACCTCTTACCGTATTAAAGATATCATTTTATTTCGTTTTAAACTGACCAAACATTTATTTCATTGGGCACTGACTAAACAGAACACCCTGTATACAGTAACACGTTTTGTTATACAGGGTAATGATAAGCGCATCTTTTGAGTCTGTATTTGTTGAAATTGGCAATAATAATTCCCATACATGTACAGGTGTACATGTACTAGTATATCAGGCTATTAAAATTAGAAAATCATCCAACCTCTTGAGCCCAATGTTGTTGAAACACTAGTTTTGGCAAAAAAAAATTGTTACTAACAAATCAAACGATGTCAACTAATCGACCTGTCCGATCCAAGGCCATTAGACCACTTAATGTACAATTTGATTTTGCATTTAAAATTTCACATCAGTTATTTCGACGTTAGGATGACCTTATGCGGCCTTGGGCGTCGTTAACTAATCTCAACAAACGCAACCTCTTCGAAGGTTTTGCCGCTGGCTAGCGACGAAATCTTAGTCAGCAAAGTACACTTCAAAGACGTTACAAGCACCTGGCCTCAATTTGGGAACCAGTTCATGAATTGGTAATGAAAATTCCCAGGCTGGAGGTTAAACGGAGTTGGTTGATAAACTGAGGAATTTGACGCTTGTCAGAATTTTATGGTGCTAAATTTCTCGGATGACACAACAAATATTTCCATGTCTCGAAATTCCTTTTTACTATGTACTTGCCAATAGGACGATTTCTCCTGATGGCCATGAAAGAGGAGCGTGAAATGGACTCGATTGTATAACATCGTTGGCTTGCGTCATCGTTGTTGTCATATTTATTTTTAATTAAACCGGTTTTCCGCAGAAACTCTGCCAATGCCACGCAGTCAGCAATTAAAAAAGAGGAAAGTGCTAGAGAGTAGGACAGGTGAAAGTTACTTGGAAATGAAAAGAGGAAAAAGGAAGCTGCTCGCTCGGTTTTAGATTCGGCACGTGTTATTGTACATTGTGTTTGGAACTGAGGATTCAACAATCGATGCATAAATTAACCGGTATCGCATTGAGAAAAATATCCTGCCTATGACGAGCAACCGACATTTTTCAAGGCGAAACGCACGGGGTGAGGACGCAATTTCGAATTATTATCATCGTCCTCAGCGGGATTTCCCTCGTTGAAACGACTCCTATCGGGAAATACCAATGACGAGGGACCTATAGACGCTATTGCGACATTTTCGCTTGTTTCAACCTTTAAATCAGAGTTTATAAGATTACATCGAAGTCCAATCAGAAGTAGACAACGGACGGCATTTTCAGCGTTTCAAGGTAATTTATACATGTACAGTATCTCTCTATCCGCATGAATGATTTGTGTTCAACGTTAGTCAAGGCAGTTTCTTTGGTTTTGACAAGTTTTCTTGTTGAGATTCACGTTCGGATTGCCGTTTGGTGTTAAACAATTTAACAATTGCTATTATTCAGCACCGAAACAATGGCTGATGCATTCAAAACTTTGGTGCTAAATTATGGCGCCCCAAATTCAAAAGTTATTTCGAAATGAGTATTTTACCAAACACGTGAGTAGGAAAGGTGGTCACAAACTGGAAGATTTTCGGATTGCAGGCAAAAATCTTTAAAACTTGTAATCGATCTATTGTTCTGGATGGTAAATAGAGTGAATTCGTTGAAATAAATTCCAATCTCAAACCGAATTTCTGGCATGTGGATTATTTCTGAAATTCTGGAGAGTAAAGCCTTGTCACCACCTAAGATACATTGTACCTTCCCTAGAAACATGATTTCTGGAAACAAATTTCCTTAAAACTATCCACATTTCTAGCAAGGAGACATACATTAGGTGAAAAGGCCTCAAATGTTTCCTCAATCGTGTTTCGAGCTAGAAATGTGGAAACGTTTTGAGGAATTTCTTTCCAGAAACCATGTTTATAGGAAATGTTTCCTAGGTGTGGACAAGGCTAAACGATTCTGACATGAAATAGTACTGATGGTGAAAAATGAATTCTGGATAGCCTAATAGTTTACAGAATAAACCAATAAAAAGCTCAATTGATACATTTAGAGCTACATGTATTCTTGGAAATGAACAGTAGATACATTGTACATGTACATTATATTTGCTGTGCCAGAAAGGACTTGAGTGTCCTTCCCCCATAACAAAATGCATTTAATTCCAAATATTGCATAATTTGTTGAAAATATGGCGAAATGGGCCATGGGAAACTGATTTACGAGCTTACTTTCGACTATCTTTCCTATTTGTGGGTTTATCCACCCTGATTACTGAGACATAATAAGTAGAAGAAACTGGGAAGATTCCATTATTATGGATATCCAACATATACATGATATATCTCGCTGTACTTTTATACTGGACTTCTAACAAGCAGTTCTCTGGGGGGAAAAAATATTAAAAAAATCGGAAGTTGGGAAAGAAGGAAACCCTCCGCCGTTAAATCAGTTAAGAAAAGCATTAAAGGAGGTCAGACGTGCAATAGGTTTGCAAGTCTTTCATTGTTAATCTAATAAGCGAAACCATAACGGCCAGTCTGGTGCACGAAGTAGAGCATGTGGTTCGAAAGTTCATAGCGACCCTCCTCTGTCTGCATCAAGTCTATACCAGTGAGTGTGCTTGTACGTGCCTATACTTTTTCATCCCTAATGATCAATTTATTATTCTACTTGCTGAAGATATAGGTTAATTAATCAAGCAAGAACATGGATCTTCATCTCATTGTCGTCTCATTTTCATCAATCTGGATTTACATGGTCTGCTGCACTGCGTTGGCTCTGAGTTCACCATTGGACATAAGCTTAAATAGAACAGAATTGGAGATTCCGACATTGCCACCCTTATCAGACATTCCGTTTCTGGGTGGAATCGACATGGTCCACTTTCCAGCAACAGGTTCCAGGCCTCGAGAAATAATAACGGACTTATCCCTGAAGAAAACTGCTGAGTCCAGCGCCTTGTTTGCCTGGAATTCGTACAGGGCCCTTGGAATCCCCTATGTCGAAAACGTGTTTTTTTCGCCCTACAGCATCATGAACGCTTTGGGCATGCTGAGTTTAGGGGCTGATGGCACTACCAAAGCTCAATTGTTGCTACTGATGGGACTGAACCCGATGGATTTACTGGACCCAACCTCCAGCAGTTTGCACAATGGGATGCAGAAGGAAAACGCCAAACTTAGTGCTGAAAACACCTCGACTTTTGCCATTGCTAATAAATTCTTCGTAGATTCTGGCAGCACCCCCAACATCAACAGAGACTATGTGAGCAGGTAAGTGTTAGCAAATCACGATCAAATCCGAAACAAAGAATAAAGTGATAAAGTTGAATTTGTTCTTCACCCAGCTTATCAGAGTACTACAACTCTTCCATGAAAGCTGTCAGCTTTGCGTCGAATCCTTCAGCAGCGAGGCAAGTGATCAACGACTGGGTGTCCGAAAACACTTTCGAGAAAATCCAGGACTTTCTACCAGCAAACCTCGATCCACAGACCCAGCTCATCTTGGCTAATGCCATTTACTTCAAGGGCATGTGGGATTTGCCATTCAGCACGACCCTGACCAGCAGTGGACAGTTCCAAACCTCCGATCCTGACCTGAAAGTCCAGGTGCCCTTCATGTACCAAAACACCAAGTTGTATTACGCCCATGACGATTTTCTGGGGCTGGAAACCCTCGTCATCCCCTACACCAACTCGAAATATGCGATGCACATTATTATTCCAGACCGCACGAAAACGCTGGAGGACATTGAAAGTGGAATGAATTACCTGCATTTGAACGTGCTGGACCGCAGGACCAGATTATCTCAGGTTGTGCTGAAAATGCCAAAGTTTTCCTTGAAGCAGAGGATTAGCTTAAGAGACATGTTCGTTCGAATGAATGCCACCGATGTCTTTAATCCTTTGAAAAACGATTTCTCGGGGATCTTTTTGAATAGCAGGCCAGGCTTCTTTGTGGACGATGTCATCCACGAGGCTCTTGTGGAGGTGAATGAAGAGGGGACGGTGGCCAGCGCTGCTACCTCTATTATTGGCACCAGAACTGCACAGCCTGATCTCAAAATTGTTGTGGTGGATAGGCCATTCCTGTTTTACATTTCGGACGAATCTAATGGGTTTGTATTGTTCTGGGGACGGGTGAACAACCCGACCACATAAGTGTCGTGCAGACTGTTGACCAATATTTCATATTGTACGTAATTTTCAACCTCGTGATTCGAGTTATTTTACTTAATCTTTTATTATGCGTGTTTTCTATCTTTTAATTGTCAGGACAATTTCGTTGTCTCATTCCGTTGGTGAACAAGTGACAATTAAACATCTGAGAATTTGAATTGTACATATGGCGTATGTAAGCTAGCTGACTCGAATTCCCTTGGATTCACTGATTAAATTTTTTCTAATATCGTATTATTAGCTTTGGGTAGCAAGTACGTGCTTCCTAATTTGCAAATTTCGTCAAATCCCTTCCTTGTTTTTTGCAAGTTAGCACATCACACATGTATTTCTAAGGTCACACAACTCTAATATTACGTTTAGTTTACAGCAGGAACTTACAGGAGAAGCAAGTTTATAATAGCTTATAAAGGTTGAAATGGCGCACCTTTCATAAGTAACATAACTGAAAATCCATCAGAAACCATGGGGTTCCAAGATGTATTTTTCTGAAGATCGACATCATTTCTCTTCACGAAAATACATGCACATGTGCGATATGAAGATATGTATAAGGTGTGCTTCATAAATAACCATACCTTCTACATGTACTTTGCTGTTTTCATCGTAAAAGTAAACCAACAACTTCGCTGTCTTGAATAGACATCCTTTATGCGTGGCGCCAAATAAATGTACGGACGCCCATAGCAACGAAACCTCGCAGAAACTCACAACGCGCACTGAAATGAAGACCTGCTGCCATCTAGTGGCGATATCAGGTTTTTTGGTGGGAAATTTAAATTCCTACTGGAAATAAAGATGAAGCGGTCGTCCCAGAAAAAAAATTAAGTACCTATTTTTGGTCAAATTCCAAAAAAAAATTCTAGTAATGTTTTTCAGAAAAATTTCTCTCCAAATCACTTTTTCTTTCATGTAAAATCTATCATTTGTGATCTTATTCTTCCAAAACCTTTACCTTTCTGAAAATTTCTTAAGAAAAGACCACAAAATTCCATTTAATCTATTAGTTTTTTTAATTTCGCTATGGCGAACTAACAGGTTAAATGGATTCTTGTGGTCTTTTCTAGCGAAATCGTCAGAAAAGGCAAAATTTTTGGAACGATAAGATCACAAATGATGGATTCATTACTATGAAAAAAAATTGATTTGGAGGAAAAATTTTCTGGAAAACTACCAGAAGTAATGGATCTTTTCCACGAAATATATTTCAGAAATAATTATACTGAAATGAATGTCGAGGGAAATATTTAAAAAAACTATCACCAACTGTATTATAACATATATGCTGAAAGCATGCGAAAATAACTGGGGAATAATAAGGTTGTAAGTTGTAACTAAATGTTTGTCTTCCAACGCTATGGATAAATCTTACTTCAAATATACGCTATGCGTAAAAGCGACGAGATGGAAGAGATACGTAACGTGTAGTAAACATTTAGTTTCCTCCTCAAGGACAATCCTGTATTTGTACTCGGATGGTCGTACCAGAATGACAGACAATGTGTGCATAGAAAATTAATAATAACTAATGGTTGCGATTCTCTTTCTCAGTTGTTTTTTAACGTAACATACTAAGTTTCCATATCTGTGCACAACCTACAGTATCTCTAAAACATAATACTGTATGTGGGCTTCAGAATGCAAGTACAGGTTTACTCAAATTTTACCACAAAAAAAATGGACACATTGTTGCCATAATTTTGCCATATTCATAAAGGCGATCGGGTTTTCAATATCTTAATGTATCTCACTATAGAAACAGCTTTTCATCCACACTTCCTTAGCGCCTAGCGATGCGTGGCAAAACTATAAAAACCTTGTCCTTTTCGTCATTTTTACGTCATTGCGTGTTACTGAAAATCATCAACACGCCGCACAGTGGTTCAAATGCCCAATCTAGCTGTGCAAAAATCATAATGAAAGGCAGAGCTAATTTTAAAATACCATATTTGGATAAATACATTTAAATCATTGTTAAATATGCATTCATAACATGATTGTACGTCTATATATAACTGGAGCATAACAGCTTGCAAAAATAAACATTTTAATTGTAATGCGCCAAAGCGCAAGCTTCCCTGGGCTGCATGCGTGCGATGCTCATGCCCATCTACCCCTGATTGCAATACATTTAACGAATGTTTTGTTAAATTTCCATCAATAAATACTGCATGTACTTCCTCTAGCGTGTAGAGTATACTTTGCAGGCTCCAAAGTCCGAGATTTCCAATTTTTTTTATTTTAATAGCCCTACTTTTAGAGGTTTCAGAAATCCCATACACTGTTTTCTACATTTTTTTTCCAGCTAAACACAAAATTGTGTGAGCAATAAATGTCAATTCCTCTGTACAATGCTTCTTACCAGCATACTAAAATTGAAACCTTTCAATTTTTTAATGACTACAATTCTTCAATCATCTTTGGTGGTTGTCTCAGTTGGGATTGATGTACCATATTGTACAGGTACTGAATCAGCTGATGGTTGTTGAGAAAGTGATCACACTCTCATTTAACTATGTTTATTCCAAAAAAAATTCTGGGCTGATTACATTTAGCTGCTGCCCATATTTTTGGTAGTGTGCTGTTAAAATTCTTAATTGTTAGCTTAACCTTCTCATGTTTCTATTTATTACTGGGGTTTAATCCTAATTTGTTGAAAACATGTTAAAATCACGTTGAATTCTTTGCCTGATGGCCCATTTTCCTTATGTCATGCATCAAACAGTTCTCACTGAGGCATCTTAAAAACGAAATAATTTATTTGGGGGCACGAAGTAGCAGCTAATTATTTTTGAATTGATTACTCGAATATATGCTGATTATGTGACAAAAGATTTCAGCGTGAATCTAGGTGAATCTACATGTATATAGTTTTGGTCTCAGAAATGCAAAAACAATCTTAAGTTTTTTTTCCAAGGAAGTAGGGCTACACCTAAAAATTAATATTATTTGTTTCTTAAATCTCTCCAAAACAATGCATTCCTGTAGAGGTAGTATATAAAGTTTTTAGACATAAAATTCAGGAGAAAAAATTAAGAACTCTGGCTTTACCTTGGTGTCCAAACTTAGGCCAGTTGAGGTGAAATTTTTTGCTATCAACAAACCTTGACTTTGTTGTCACACACTGTGATAACCAGTAAACCTAGCAGTTTTCTGTTGTTGTTCTTATAATATTTGGTTATTTATTAACTAGAAACCATCCAAACCCATAGAAATTTTTACTATAATTTTTTTGATTTTTGCACGGCTAGATTGGGCATTTGAACCACTGTGCGCCGAGTCAAAAACTGTGCTAAAACCTGAACTTGTTCGACAACTGCGAATCTCAAATCGGCCGAACTAGAACAGGGCCAGTCTCCGGCCAGAAAGTAATTTGAGTCATCCACACTATAAATACGAAATTGAAGTATCCGAACCAGTTTCACTGTTTCTCGCTTTTCATTCTGGATTTCTGTCACAGTGTCGATTGCGATCACGCGATGAAGACGGAAGAAGTAATTTTATGAGCCTGCCCCGTCAGTTCGTGCCGGTGCCTCTGATGTGCAGGTGTCGACTGGCAAAAAGGAACAGCCAAATGTGGCCTTCCTCCCTTCCACGAAGGGGGAAAAAAAAACATTCGCATGATCTGTTTAGCCTCGCAACCATTTTTCCTCCTTGTCATTTACCCATACGAAACTTAAAAGAGCAAAACTGGCTCAAATCACCTGTCTATCAGCTCTTCTTGAACAAATCGAAAAATCCTGAAAATCGCCATTTAGAGGTCAATTGATTAAATGGCATTGGGGTCCTGTAATCGCCGATTAAAATCCCCATTAGGCGATGAACGTACACAGTACAGTAGAACCTCTGTAAGTTCGCCATCAAAGGGCCTGCCGCAAACTGTCTGAAAATATGGAGGTGGTATACAAAGTTGTAATTCCGAGGCTTGTAATTCCGTACATATTACGGTAATCATTCATCATTCGTGAATAATACTATTAAAATGTTCATAATACAGTACCAGTATCGCTAATGTGCTGCAAATTAATCCAGCAATTACACGTAATGTAGGGGTACTAATGGGGCTCAAAATGAACTCTTGTACCCAAGTTGCTTGTACCTCTATAGAGGCAGTTACTGTGTTCAGGGGTGTAACGTACGGATAAGTTTTGCAAGCAGCCAATAAATTTAATCATCCATGACTTTACATGTTGAGACCATGCTGGTCAACATACAGGGAATAAATTACTATTGTGTGTCATAGTTAAAGTGGTCAACCTGTGAAGGTCACCTTCTATTGCCTTAATGTGGTGACCGTCCAGTCAGTTAAAATGTGGTCAAAATAGGGAGGTGGTGAACTTTTTGAGGTTCTACTTTATCATGTCCGTATGTACTAGTACATGTACAGTAGTTATTGTTACTCGCCTGAGCCCAAACAAGTGATTGGCCTCGAGGAGGAACTTTATTCTTACTGTACAGTGACCCTGTACCGGCATATTGATTTGATCCATTATGTACAGTGCACAGAAAAAGAAATTTCAAAAGTACGGAAAGATGCACCAGTTATATCATACAAGCCTTGTATAAAAATCTGCTACGACTGCTTAATTAGCTTTATTTATACCGGTAATTGACCTCAATAAATTTGTTAAGATCATTAAGATTTAATTAACATTTGACGAACCATCATCCAGTTAAATTTTCTTTACCACTCATTTCATTCATCTGAAACATTGCGGACTTTACAATTAAGAATTCTTAAATTATAATTAAGGTCTATTAAATCCAATTCATTTAATTTATCCCATTTTAGATTCGCACCTCATCGATTGATTTTATAATTTTAATCAATCGCTCGAAATCTTGGGGAATAGCGCTATGGGCCCAAATACTAGCAGAGGTTCATATACGCTAGCTACGGGCCATACAGTATATAGGTATACTAGAAATGGAACCTAACAACAGAATGGGCCACATACACCATGGTACCATATCTACTAGCAATGGGCCATATACCCTATAGGAATGGGCCCTGTCACTAGCAAAGGGCCATATTCAATAGCATTGGACCATAAACCTAGCATTTCGTGAAATCCATAGAAGTACCATTGGTCCATAAGAATACCATTAGTCCATAGGAATGGCCATAAACGTAACATTATTGGTCCATAGAAATATCCTTGCCCATAGACCATAAACTTTATATGTAAGATGTGTGCACGCTATCCTAATGCCAATGCTAAGTCAATGGCGCATTCACTTTGCTGGGCAATTTTTCTTTATGCTAGCCAGATTTTCCTTTTTCTACTATTGTTCAGCTCATGCGAACACCCGAGCCCGGCAATCCGACCGTTTCGTTGGCGGAGGAGGGCGGCTCGAACACGGTATGGCCTGAGCGACCGAAGCCCGGACTCGACCTAGTCGGTCGAAATTTTAAGTTCGAGCCCAAAATTCGGCCCGCTGGTGGCAAATTGTAACCCCCATCATGGACAACAGCTTGGCCATAGCCACGGTCATCGGCGAGCAATAGCCATTGGTCAAAGCGGATCTGAGCAGCCAAAAAAATGTTGATTTTGGAAGCAGGGCATAAAGTAAAGTAAAGCCCAAAATTAGGTTCGAGGGTCATAGGTGAGTAGTCCCCACCATGGACAATAGCTTGACAACAGAAAATGTCGTTGGCAAGCATTAGCATTGGCCAAAGCCGTGTCCGAAGTTGGTCGATCGTTAGAAAAATCCCAGCAAAAGTTGCCATAGACGATTTTGCAAAAGTGCTCGTTTTTCCTTTTTCTCAGAACCTCGACGAGCCTGAGAGAGCTCGGAATAAGCCACGCCCCTCGATGAATGATTGACACCGTTGCTTTGGCAACGCGTCCCTGCCTTCCCGCCCACTTTTGTAGATGCTAAACGAGCCAGAAATGCCTTTCCTAGCGCATCTCGACAACTAACGAAAACATGAGAAAAATCGTAGAAGAGCTAAAAATTCCAGGTTTTTTACGGAATTTTCCTAAATTGCTCGCAATTTAAAAAAAGTCAAATTGCGGGCTTCGCCGAGGCCTTAATTAAACCCTAAAGCCCGAACGAATAGATAACGAATACCCCTTTATCGGGGGTTTAACGAAGCCAAAAATAAGTCGAGAAGCAGGGTTGCGCAATTGTCGAATCAACTTAATGCCGCAATTAAATAACTCGATTTTTATAGGATGACCACCTCAATTTCTGGAATTCTAAGCATAGCTGCTATACCCTCACGAACGAAATTTTCCTTCAACACTTGAGCGAGTCGTTTCCACAGTCCGTTCAGAATTTCCACGCTGGAATACACCCTCGAGAATCAAAGATCCGATAAAGATCCGCAAACTGTATTTTCGAATCGATTTTCGTTCGGCCAAAAACAACAATTTAGCTTCCATCTTGTCTTCTTCATAACGAAGGCATCAGCTCATCGCTACCTTTGACCTGAGCAATAATGTCGGTTTTCCGAAATAGCTCGGCCCAATAATGATACACGCGCGTTCCTTGTGCTCCCATTAATCATTATTTAACGGTGCTTAATTACCAAATGATGCTAAATTAGCGAAAAGTGACAAATAAATATGTTCCTACCGTAACCGTCATCCTCGATTCGAACGTCGCGGCCGTCTCTATGGCAACGAAATCTGACGTCACCAAGCGTCAGCCGTCGGCTAAGCCGTCGACGCCATGTAAAACAATCGGCTGACGGCTGATCATGACGTCACGGTAAAGTGACGTCAGCCTTCTTCTTCGTCGAAGTCCGCGGTGTTCGAAACAACGAAGGCAGCTAAGGTAAGAGAAAATCCATTTTACGATAATTTAGCTTTAATTCCGCTGTTAAAATACTTTACGTAACGATCAATGGGTCCTCCTGGAACGCGCGCGAATAGTTGTAGGGACGAGGTATTTCGGAAAATAGACATTATTTGGAGAAGGAAGCGGCGACTCGATTCGTCGGTAAGACGAAGAAGACAAGATGGAGACCAAGTTGTTGTTTTTATCCTAACGATACGCGATTCTAAGATACTATTGTCGATCTTTCTCGGATCGTCAATTCCAGATTTATGTTCTAGCGTGGCGTCTAAAAATCTGAACTCGCCGCGGCAACGACTCACTCGGGGAGTTGCGGGGAATTTTCGTTGGCAAGGTTAATTAGCGGCTATGCTTAGATGTCTAAAAATTGCGGCTGCCATACGTTATTCTATAAATTTATTTATTCTCTTTATTGTGTTGATTCGTCGAATGCGTAACTCAGCTTCTCGACCAATGTTTTGCACGATAAATTGGGGTATTCAATGTGCTTTCGGTCGGCCTCTAGGGCAATTAAAAGCCTCGACGGAGTCCGCGATCTAGTTATTCTTGTGTGATCAATTTGGGAAAATCCCGCAAACAAAACCCGGATTTTTTTTTAGCTTTTTTTGACTTTTTCATGTTTTCGTTCGTGGCGGAGATGGTCAGAAAAACATTTCTGGCTTGTTTCGCTTCTCGAAAAGTGGGTAGCGATACGGTTGCGTGTTGCCAGGGCAACGGTGTCAATCAATCCGTCGAGGGGGCGTGGCAGATTCCGAGCAGCTGCCAGGTGCTGAGGAAAAGGAAAATAAAGACTTTTGCAAAATCGTCTATGGCGAGTTTTGCTGGGATTTTTATTAAGATCGACCATTTTTGGACCCGCGTTTGGCCATGGCTAATGCTCGCCAATGACATTTTCTGTGGTCTACCTATTGTCCATGGTGGCGACTACCAACCTCTGACCTTCTGACCGAGTTTTGTGTCTTACTTTACTATATACCCTGTTCCGAAAATCAAAACTTTTTCTATGCTATTTTCTATGACCAATGCTAACTCTATGGCCAACGCTATCTCTATGTCTAATGCTATCTCTATGGTCAGTGTACTGGTTCGTATGGGCCTATTTATGGCCCAAATCTACTATAAGCCCCTATATACTATTTCTTTTTAGTTTAATATTGCATGCTGTCTGCATGGCCCATTGCTACAGTATATGGCCCGTTGTTGTTGTTATTGTCAAATGCAACTGTACAGTATATAGCCGATTGCTGTTTTTATGGTCTAAAGCTGGCCACTCACGGACAATCCAAATGGAGTTCATCCAATTGGCATGTCGGAAAAACTGGGTGTCACTCACGCCACGCCACGCCAAATACAAGATGGCGTCATCTAGTGACAAGTATTTCAAAATCCGGCGGGAACTTT
>JAQGAF010004571.1:0-14048 GCA_034687865.1 Kryphioiulus occultus
TCAGACCAAAATTGGGCAGGGGGACAGACAGCAAGTCAGTCCAGGGAATGGTCCAGAGTTCTCAAATTCTGTCCTTTTTATAGTGGAGTCTAGGCCAATCTGGCCACTCTGGTATTTCAGGGCAATGGACTTGCATGCCCATATATGGATATTTCCAATCGTCCCAAATTCCATTGTATTATAATCTTTCCTGTAATCCTTTACAACCCCTCCATTGACGTCAGAGGAGGTTGGCCAGGACGTATACAGGTCAATGGCGGCCATTTTGTTGACTTTGACCCTTTGAACTTTGGTACCAGAGGTGTTCCACATTCCAATCTAATCCGTGGTCTTAAATTTGGTTTAATTCATAGGCCTGTCTTGTTATTGCTGTTAGCCCTTGTAATTGAATTTTGTCCAAATCAATAAGTTCGATTTTTTCAAAACGCCCGCCCACAATGCTAAAAATTGTAAAAACTCTTAGGTAAAAGTTCGCTGGAACAAAAAGTTTCACAGAATAACAAGTTTAAATTAACAGCACTAGATTAGGATTTATACGTTCTATTTATTTACCAATAGCACAAGTCTGGCGTTTAATTAGAACCCGAGTGATAATGGAAAAACTGCAACTAAAATGCTAAAAATTGTAAAATCCACTAAGGTAAAAGTTCCCTACGTTTCAATAGCTCGTTATTGGTAAACACACAAATCAAAAGACGACAGGTAATTATGTGGAAGAAATTTATACACGTAATAAAATTGTCAATTAAAAAAGTAACCTAAATTTGCTGTTACCTAATGAACATTTGTGTTTATTTCCTGTTTCTACATATGGCGCATATGCCTAATTTTGTCATTTTCAACAGTCAAGGTGGTCAGGGAAATTTTCTAAAACCTGGAAAAGTCAGGAAAAATTAAGTGAATTGAAAATCAACAAATCAGTGATGTGTTATACATAACTACATCTATAGATATTGTTTAACACAAGCACTCAAGAGACGACAAGCAAAAGTAAGCAAAATTTACTGTTTCATAATGAAAATTTAGACGTCGTTTATGCACATCCCTTATATGAAATTCAACCAAGAATCCAAGATCCATTCAGAACATTCCGACAAAGTTTAGATTATTATATTTTTTCAATATAGTTTTATTTTGACAAGTTTGTCTATGAGCTGATTGGCAGGTCGCATCCTCGTACGTTCTGGGTACAATTTCCCACCTTATCAGTTTGGCAGGCGTTATAATATTCCCGATTTGTGAAAAAAAATCTGATTTTGATTCCGAATGCATTCGAGCTATGGGGACATTTTTCATTGTGTTTTTTCCCCACCCTGCCATCACCGAAGAGGCGATGACAGAGGATGAACTTCAAAAAATAATAATAATGGTGGAAAAAAAACTATAACGGGGTAATTTAATTCCTTAACTTATGTTGCGCTGATAAAGATAAAACGGCTACGCAACTGCTTAATTTCCTGTGCGCTGAATTAGCGAAGGGAAAAAATAAAAGACACGAAAAGAGCGCGGGGGGAAGGATGCTGCATGGAAAATCGTTACCTTATGCGTGTACGTGGAGGACGATTACGAAACAATAAACGCAAAAACATCAGTCATTCGCAGCCACGAATGATAAAGGATCGTCCTCTGCGCCCTTTTTAGCTCTTATTTCGTAGTTACAGCGAAACTCGTCGAAAACTAATAACGATATACTCGGATTAAAAATGATTAAAAAATTGCTAAAATGAGCTTCAAAGATGGCGGCCGTCACTGTGTTCGAATTTCGAATATTCGAAGGCATGCACGTGCACGGGGAGAGTCCACGAAATTTGTCTGAATGATGACTACCAGCCTGGTCATTTTAGCCAGGGAATTTTATATTCAACCTGGAAAACTTGGAAAACCGGAAAAAATCAGGGACACAAAATTGAAACCTGGAATTTTTCAGCATCGAAATTCCATTTTGTGTTTGTTCGTTATAATTCCGAGAAGTCAGCACAAAAATGATTGACCCGATAATCAATGCCACCATTCCCCTAAAATTCAACATTCGTTATTAAGTTTTTCTAAAAAATTTTCTGTGACACTCCTACAGGGTACATTAATCTTACATTATGCACTATTTGTGATTTAGTTTACAAAAAAAAAAAATTGGAATTGCCGTCAGTTTTGCCTTCGTTATTAATATTTTTGAAAAACGTTACCGGGAGATTACGCCTAAAATCCATTATTTCTGGTAATTTTATATCCGATTTTCGTCTATGGGATTAATTTTTGTCAATATTAATATTTCTAAAATTTTCAAAGTAGTCTAAAGCTGCATTGTTGATGATCTAGTTTTTCTAAAAAAAACCTCAAAATCTCTGGAAAAAGTGTTTTTGAAGTAATGTTGTTTGGACCACTGGAATACGTTTGTTTCATAGAGGAAACCTACCATTTGAGATCTACAGGGTGGCAAACAAGTCCTAAATGTCCTAAAAATGTCTTAAATATTAAAAAGTCATAAAAAGCCCTATTTACAGTGTTGTCAAACTGCTCCTGTCCCAAGTTAAAGGCTGACAGTGTTTTACTTAGTAAAGGTAGTCACCTTTACTAAGTAATGCAGGTTGATAAACCGCATTCTAAAAATTTTGTCTGAAACTGCAGTGTATTTAAAAAAATCCTCAAATAATCCTTAATTTTTGTCCAAAAGTCCTAAATAGTCATAAATTTTAAATTTAAATTTGTTTGCCACACTGGATCTAGTTTTTCAAATAATTCGTTTCCTTATTATAATTATAGGTAGAAAAATATTTTTAATATATTTTTGACATGCGTATAATCGTTAAGCATTTTTTGGAACTAAAATTTTTTGGAGGAATTTCATTTTTACAAATTCGTATAGTCACCATGAATTGTTTTTTTTCCAATTTTTGATTACGTGCACAAATTATCATGTCTATATCTTACTATGTACATGTACATCACTTGTACAACCTTTTATGAATGGTTCCCTTCTCGTCCATTTTCAAATGCAAATAAATTCAAATAAATTCGAACGTTTGAACGCGAGCGCGCATTTCACCGATTTCGAACGAAGACGGTCGCCATGTTAAATCCTTGGTTTTCAGACGTTTTTCCCTCCGAAAAAACGTCGTTTCGTGAGTTATATTTCTTAATATTATTATTGTTATTATCATTCAGCGCGTGTAGCATCGCCGCAGCCTCTCAATTTGATCGGTGATTCGGTATCCGCGTCATAAATTTCTCTCTTCTTCTCATCCCATCCCATCCTCCACCCCCAATCGTTCTCCTCCTCCCAAAACCTTTCTAATTTGGCCATCATTTATAATGTTTTTTTTTCTCCTTTCCTTTTCAGGCATTCCGATAGAGTGAGAAGCACCAGCAGCAACTGCATTGAAGCATCCTCGCATCCTCGTATAATACGCGAGTATAATATCAGGATGAATATCATCCCGAATCATTATTTAGTTTTGAAGGTTTCATCTCCGGGGCTACTTCCACTGGATTTTTTTCATCTCTGTCTTTCTCTTCGCAGCCTAATCGTAATTCGATGCGTGTACACCGATGGCCTCGTCGCCCGTCGCAATTGGAGGCAACATCATTATTCTAATGACCTTATCCGTGCGCTTTTATGGGCGCAAAAATTGATGAAACAAATGAAGAAGGTGCTGTATACAGTGTATATAGGGAAAAACGAGATACAAGCCAGGCGAGGAATATGACGGAAAATGCATTATCGGGAGAAATACATTGGGATGGGAATCTGTCTCGCTGCTGCGCACCCGTCATTAATCAAGAGCGAGACGTAAGCATTAGGTTGCCGAAAAAACAAAAGGAGATACAGGGCGAGAGTCCATCACTTATTAGAGATCATCACTCATTATATTAGCTCGGAGCCGCCGCCTCCTCTTCAACTCATGCAAGCTGCAGCGATGGAAAGCGACGGAAGGTGAGGAAACGAGCTGGGATCATGCAGGGGGTCATGGGGCGAGTGAAATGACCTTTCGGATAGCGTCACCCAAGGGGGAATACCGCGCTGTTGCGTCGCCCCAGCTGGAAACTGGAAATCGATACATCTACCTAATCCGCCAATGGATGCAAACAGGTGGCACAATTTGAAAATGGTGATTTGAAAACCGTTTCCCCTCGTGATGGAAGCTGCAGTAGCTAAAAGTGGACCACATGTCGAAAAACGGGCAGTTTTTAAGAGAAATTATTAATGCGTCATTTTTAACTTGTTTTTTTCCATGATTGCCAAGCGGACCCTAAACAGGCATGGTCAATATTACTGCCAGTTTCTTCTCAAGTCAATTCAGCTCATCAAATAATTACGGTAACACTGACTTGTAAGCGGCAATACATTAATCTACCAGAACACTGCCAATTATACTGATAGTGTAGGCAAAAGCAGATAACACTGACCGTGCATATAGCTTTACATCAATCCAATAGCGTATAAATCCAGCAGTACTGCGATCATTATGGGGACCCTCACTGCCAATAATAATGTCAGTGTCAAGAAAAACAGACAATAATACTGAACGTAATACTGACATATAATTAAATTAGTACCGTGTCCCTAATGCGGACACTACACTGACAATAATACTACCAGTGTCAGCAAAAACAGTCAGTAATACCGATCGTGTAAGGGACGCTTTTCTATCCAATGGAGCATCAATACATCAGTACTGTGTCCCTAATGAAACCATAGGGGATCTTACACGCCCAATAATACTGTTAGTATCATCAAAAACAAGCAATAATCGTGTAATGGGCTATACATCAGTTCATTGTACATGACATCAGCTAACGTTTCATTAGACTTGATAAAGGCCATAAGGGCTTATCGATTGTAGGGTACTGAGTTGAGTTCAACTGACTTGAATTGATGGATTTAGGCTCCAATGATTAATGAGGATTATCTGGATTATCTGAATCGAAGTATTGACAGTAACACTGACCGTGTAGAACCTACAAGGTGAGTGTTACTGAATTGACAATAATATTGAAAGTGTAATGCCCACATTACGATTTGCGGTGCTTTTCGAGGCTGATAATGCTAAAATTAAAGTTAACGAACCTTTTCTTTTATTATGATAAATGGTCGCCAACTTTTGTGCCTTACCCAACGAAGTGCACAATGATACTGAACTTGAGTACTGGCAGTATTATCGGTCGTGTAGGTTAGCGCAAATACTGATGCACATTATCAGCATTACAGATTCAGCATGATGCGATGGCCATCCATGCATACTTCAAGGCACTCAGTGTTTGCCACCTTTCAAGGGCGTTGAAATGGTAATAATTCTTAGATTGTAGTTTTTCCTAACATCTCGTTTCCATGGAAGCCCCCCTTTTTGTAGCAAGTTTGCAGCTACTGTTGCTTGTCCCACATTTCTCCATTTTCGTTCTCTCTCTGTATATCTCCCACCCCATTTTTTGCCTTATCCCTTTTCCACCCTCTTCAAACGCTGCGTGTATTTCTATCTGTATAAATGAATTAATGAACTTGTGTTATCAAACACTTACATTAAACCTATTGAAATGTAAAATTCAATTTTATTTAATATAAGATTTTTTCCCCCGACATCCGAATTTTATCGTCGGATTTGTCGATTTCATCCCCAGTCGAAACCTCCTTTTTTGACCACCTCCATAGATGAGCGATTCACCAATGTTGGTGGGCATGTCAAACTGCTCAAGAATTCGCACATCTGTCAATAATGCTGATTAAAATTACTGAAACCTTAATACTGACAGTACACATCAGTCACATCAGTATTGCGAGTCATACACTGCCAATAATACTTTCAATATTACTAAAACCTCACCTAAATCCTGACAGTACACATACGCACACCATGCAGTATTGCGAGTTCCACATTGATCAGTATCGCGCGCTATATATTCGACCAATAGTATGTCAATGTAAACAAATACCGAAGGTAATACTGATAGTGCCGAGTTATGAGGTGAAAATTTAGAAAATTCAAAAAATTGCAAAATCCAGGACATAAAAAGGTCGATAGAAAAAAGTTTCACAGAATAACACATTCAAATTAGTTGCACTCGATTACGATTGTTACGCCGTAGTTCTTTTTATTTTCTGATATTCGACCTTCTAATTCATAGATGGGCGCTGCTTTCGAAAATTTCCCGAATTCAAAACCGCACATTTTGCAAAATCGCTTTAATTTCTTGAACATCGAAGATTTTCGCGAGAAATTTTCACCCTTATGGTCAGAAAAATCCGCTTCTTAATAAAATTTTGTCAAATTTATTATTTTTTAAAATGGATTTTTTCGACTAATTTCAAACACGAATTTCAATAGCTCGCTCTCGTTCAGCGCAGGAGGGAAACTGCAGAGATGGGTGCTGTGGACCTGACACACACCCGGAGTGGTAAGATCCCCATGGGTCCCCATTGTAGTGGGCATCGACGGCCCCCCACACCTGAGCGTGGGGGTTCACCGGCACAGGGTGCTGAGGGACCCTCATTAACGAGCCTAGGGGGGGTCGTGGTGCTCCCCCTGGCAATCAACTTTGCTTTTTCATTCTTTTCTTTTTGCGGGATCGAGCCTGGCTGAATGCATCTATTTTTTTGTATTAATTCAATTCCAAGTGACTCGACTTGAATGTACCGTGTCAATTTCCAATGGGGACATTTCTTAAAAAATGTGAAAACTTAATGTTTAGCAAATTTTGACAACTGGCCTTTTATTTCAGATGCAAAGAGCATGCCTCGATGGTTACGCAAACTATTGATAATTAAATATTTTAATGCGATTTAATTGCTGGTAGAGCCAGGCTGGACCTTATTACGGATCACTTATTTTTACTGTTTATGAAACGAGTGTATTTCTGCCAGCCAAATTATTTGCTCAGAAATTTCTTAACTTTGAAGGTTTTTGTAAAATTGT
This sequence comes from Kryphioiulus occultus, assembly GCA_034687865.1. Classification (NCBI taxonomy): domain Eukaryota; kingdom Metazoa; phylum Arthropoda; class Diplopoda; order Julida; family Julidae; genus Kryphioiulus; species Kryphioiulus occultus. The sequence goes on from JAQGAF010004571.1 coordinate 6,906, forward strand.
AGAGTTGATCAGGACGTCATTGGGCCGTGCTATTGCAGCACGTGGTGACCAGTGACCATCCTAGAGAGGTCATCAGTCGTCACATAAGGTTGCTCGTAAGTGTTACTCATTCATGATTTTAAATAATTAGTTTTCTTCTTTATTTACTTTACAATTACGAAATGGAAAATTGCCAGTGTTATGAAGATTAATGATAAAAAATATATTTATTCGTTCGTGAATAGTTTATGAATAACAAAATATTTTCATAGATGTTTCAGTTTTACACTGTATAGGAATTTTTCAACCAATTTTATTTAAATAGCTCATAAAGCTGTTAATTTGTTTACAAATGTGACTTTGATTGTGCAAGCGGCACAGTCCTGTTGGAGTGATGTTTCATTAGGATTACTGACCAGTGTCCGAATTCATTGATAACTTACTGTCAGTATCCGAATATTGACAATAACCCTGACCGTGTAGAGACTGCGTAAGCGGAAGTTTGCGACACTTCACGATTGGTATTACTGTCAGTATTGATGGTTAATGCTGATGTAATTTTTGCATTATCACCGTCGAAACGCACTTTTGAGATGAAAGAATTTTGTAACACGACTTCCAGTGGTATATACTGACAAGAACACTTACATAGGTCAATATAGGGACAATCAGTGTTGCCCCTTGGCAACTCTTGCACGAACAGTATTGCAGTCATTAATTCAATAAACTGACGCTCAATTATCCATAATTTCGGATAATCATCAGCAATCTACATTCAACAACATTTGGTCAGTATTGCCTTCTACACGATCAGTATTATTGTCAATATCTCGATACTCATCCTCAGCTATTCACAAAAATTGGGATAATCGTCAGTAATCAACGTTTAACATCGATTCATCAGTACTGCCCCGAACCCGATCAGTATTACCGTCTGTATTTATTGAATTTCCCATAGCAGGTTTTTCAACCTCTCTTCTTGGGCACCCTATACTGTACCACCACTGCGAGATTGAAGACAAGTAATAAAAAAGTGCAAATTTCGGAGGGTGGTAATATAAAAATTTCGCGGCAAAAACCCAATATGTCTTTCAACATTTTTTTTATTTAGTCTACCAATTCTTTAAGAAAATTTATCTGAGTTTTTTCTTCAACTTTTTTCGTACCATCTTTTTCTTTTCTTCTATTTTGCTTCTTCTTCTTCTGCTCATCTCTTGCTCTTTTCTTTTTGCGGAGCTTCAGCCTCTGTTTTATCTCATATTTTTCTTCTTCTCTGGTGTACTATCTTTTAAAAAGAAGTTAAAAATGCCCTTTTTTTCATCCGCAGCCACCTCATCCACCTCATCCGAAAACTGAAGAAAGATTACGCCAGAGTTCAGCACAGAGACAGAGGCTGGGGGGTCCTGCACCCCCACCCCATCACCCCCTCAATGCTATATCATTTTGTGTTTGTCGTGACGGGGGTGGGCTTGACACGTCTTTGATTCGAGTTCAGGTCTTTACACATTCTTAACACGTCCTTGTCTTTCTGCCTTATAATATTTTTCAGTCTTTTTTATCCACTTCCCTGAACTGCTAAGGAAGCTTATCATCATCAAAAACTTACCCTCCGCGCACCCTGACGCACTTTGTATCCAATGTAGTGAAAAAGTGAGGTTTTTGCGCAAAAAAATAGGTGGCTGAGGTGGGGGCCAGGGGATGGAGCTGGAGCTGGAGCGTGGCAGAGAAGAAGAAGCAAAAAATAACGCTATCCAACCCATTAATTTTTGTTTGGGAAAAAGATAGGGAGACGCAGTTAGGCCTGATGCAGTCGGAAACCATCTTTAATATGCTGCGAAGCCAACGAAATAACAGAGAGGTCAAACAATGAACGCCAGAATGATAAAAAGAGGAAATCGAGCGCTAAATTTATAGGGGGCGAAACGAAACACAGAGCTATATGAAGGTAACAAAAATAAATGCGCACATGTCAAATTCATCTCTTTTAAATCTTGCGGAAATTTCAGGTGTGTTTTCAGTAGAACAAAACTCAACAAATTGGTGTGGGAGTTTTTGCATAAGAAAACAAGAGACAGACTTTGGAGGTAAAAAATAAATGCCCAAATGTCAAATTAAACTTTTTAAACTTTTTAATTTGGAGGTAAAAAATAAATGCCCAAATGTCAAATTAAACTTTTTAATCTTGTTTAAATTTAAGCTGTGTTTTCAGTATTAAAATTAAGCGAGCTAACGATGGTCGTATGTAAAAAGACCTAAAAAGTGGAGAAATGAGTATGACATGGTAAAAAAAGATTTTTTTGAAACCATGAAGAGTGGGTCGTAATCTAATTTACTCTTATTAATTTCATTTCATTATTCACGCCTGTTTTTAAAAATACATTTTAAAAAAATTTGATAATTCTCTAATGAAATTTTATACCACTTAGGACATCTTCGTGCTGCCTTCGCGACGTTGCAGTATGATATCTGTGGAACAACCTCACTCTGATGCTCGAAGCTGTTCACATTAGAGATTTTGCTGACCAGTCTATTGAAAGGTCTGTTAATTATTATTATTATAGTTATTTTCTACACACCCTGTCTATTCTGCTGAAATCTTGCAATGTTGCACTCGTAAGTGGTCATTATAGAAAGGTTTCAGATTTTTGTGAACCCTCACCCCCTTCCAAGCTCGGACATCTTTTACGGATGGCCCCAGGCGTTAAATGCCCTTACATATCGCATTGGAAGGTGAACGGACACAGCGATGCAATCTGGGGTCGTAAATTCAAAATTTGAAGAAGAAAAAGCGTAAGAAATATATAAAAAAAAGTTGGATTTGAAACGATCCCAAGATGAAAAGTATGGCGTTTGCGTTTTGGAAGTTCGTCCATATCGGTTCATTAAACGCTCCTAATACTGATGCGTAATGCTGTTCCGATAAATTCGTGAAAAAGATTTTTCGGACCCAACCATCCCCCCCAAATAGCCATACACTGCGATAAAATGCAGATGGCGATGCCAAATCTTCATGAAATATAAAAAAACCTAAGAAAAAACGACGAAAGGAGAAAACGAACTGTTTGTTTTCTGCGTGTCCATGGAGATTAGGAATGGGAACTGCATGGGGTGAAAAATGATTTTCACGTTTTCACACAATTTTATCTCGGTTTTCGGTCATTTCTGGCTAGGCGTGTCTGACAGAACACCGAAGAGAGAAGAAAATCATCCCAAAACTAATATTAAAAAGATGGTAAAAAATACGAAGAATGCCCCGATAAAACCCCTGCAAAATGGACGTTTTTGTCCCGTGGTTAAAGGGATAATCGTGATGTTGGGACGCCCCACACCACTGTGGTCAGCAGTCGTCATTTTCAACCCACCCCAAGTGATGACCTCATAGTTGACCAACAAATAACGAACTGAGCAATTTTTATAAAAAAGTTATTATTATAAATTAAACAATTAACTCAAAAATGATGGATGTTAAGTCATAGAAAGCACAATTTTATGCTTTCTATAGGGTTAATGAAAAATATAAAGAATTAAGTTTTTTATTAGAAATTAAGAAATTTGATCAAAAATGATGGATTAGTCATTGAAAAGCACTGAGGCGAGATTCTTTGCAAAACTGGAGGACAAAATTGATGGCGGAATTTACATGTTCTCAAAATTGTTAAAATTAAAAGATTTGATCTAGCTTTTATAAAAGAATGACTCAATTCGACATATTTTTGTCAATGATAATGTCATTGTGACCATCAGTATTTGGTTGACTCACCTCCCTCCTCTGGTTATCATTTGACCAACCCCCTCCCAAGATGATAACGTAATGTCCGTGCATGAGGGTCTCCTTTGTAATTCATTTTTGCAATTCAATTCAACTCAGTAACCTACTATATCAGTAACGTTTTTGGGGGGTGTAAAACAGTACTGACTTGGCCCACTTGGGGCGTTTTGGAGCTTTTTCTACTTTTAAGACTCCTCAAGTGATGACATGATTAACCAAAAAATGTCGAATTGAGGAATTGCTTTTATCAATATTAGATCAAAATTATAAATTTTAGCACACCAAAGCACATTAAAAACATTTCAAGCGAAGTTTCGTGCAAATTGGATGACAAAATTAATGATGAGATCAAAGGCGAGATTTTATGGCTAACTGGAGGACAAAATGAATGAGGAATTTTATCCAAAATTGTTATTAAAAATGATGACTCAGTATTTGGTTGACTTCCATGCTCCCCATGTTATCATTGGCCATCATTTGGTCAATCCCCTCCCCCAAGATGATGACGTAATACGTTATAAAACTGACTTTGGGTATTTTCAAGTAGTAGGCCTAGTATTCTTAGTTTTGACCACCAAGTCATGACATCATCTTTAACAAAAAATGTCGAATTGAGAATTTTTTTATTAAAATTAAATGGAAATGACATTAAAAAAACCTTTTAGGCGAATTTTTTTTTTGCAGAGCTGGATGACATGTTCGATTAAAGCTAAAATTGTAATATTAAATTGATAGAGTTCGGTTTACCATTTCTCTTCCCCTGTCATCATTGATCATCATTGGTCATCATTTGGCCAACATCACTTCTACCCAAACTTGTAAGCTTATGTAAACCTCCCCTTCGAAATTAGATTTTTATTTGTAATTTTTATTAATAATGTTAACCCAAATTTAAAGTTGAATTTTGATTGAATCATGCCGTAATTCGTCATTCGTCATCAGCAACTAACTTGTGGCTATCTTTCTCCAGTTATTTCAACGTGTCATCTCACGCAAATTTTTTGGCAGTTTTAATAAAACTGACTCGGGGCGTTTTTGGGAGAAAAAATGCCACCCAAAGAGCTCGGTTTTAGATTTTAATTTAATTTCCTCGACTGATTCGCCAGTAGCAACTGCCTCTCGCATTTTTGATATATGCGCGAAATGATCATGAATAAGAAAATGCGAAATTTTTTTTTGAAATTCCTATCTTTCATCTGAATTACGCGGCGTTCAGCCAGTGAAACTTTTAATATTTATTATCATCAACATAAGAAGAGAAGGAGAGAAGGAGAGAGTGAAAATAATAAAAAGGCTGCGCTGTCTTTTAGCGAGATTTTCCTTTTTTTTCGCTCGCATTTGCTTCAAAAGATGATTTCAATTTCCCTTATTTTATCAAACAATTTTGATAAGCGTGGCGCGCGTCAATCCTGGCAACCCCCAACCTCCACCCTCTACCCCCTTCCCCCTAAGCAACCTCACGAACGCAGCGCCCCCTGGAGGCTGCAACGACGCTCTGACGTGTTGCTGCTTTCAGTTCAAAATCATCCTTTGGATAAATTAAGCAAAAAAATGTTCATATTTTGTCAGCGGTGGTCAGAATATAGTCTACTTTCGTGTATTTTTAGTGTTTGATAACACGTAACACGTTAATGATTGTTATAATTATTTTTGTTTAAAATTAATTCAGCAGACAATGGCGATATCAAAAATAATTCGTTTAGATTAACAACTTAGTCCCTGTGATGTTTTTACGCCAACCATCGATAAAACAAATTAATTATTCGCATTCACTATTAAGGCACTGATTAATAGGTCTCCTTATATCAATGTAGATGCGGTGTGAAATGCAAAAATGTAGAAATGCATTATAAAATGCAAATCGACATGTTTCAACTTAATTCTATGCTAAATAAACACAAAATTGCGTCATATTACCTGTTTCATTATCGTTGACAAATATGTAATTTCAAATTCAGCTAGATATTTAATTGAAAGTGGTATTCATAATTCATAACTCCAAAACCTATGTTGTTCATTTTTTATTAGTCCAAATTGTTTCATTCTTAAATTAAAAAATAATGCAAACAGCGGTAAATCCAGTTAATCAAATTAGTGGAAACAGTTACGAAAAAGAAAAAAAAATTCACCTTTCATGTATTTTTTAATATTTGGCGGTTACGAATGATGTAATTTCTCCAGTTGGGTGATTTTTATGTGTTGAAAGTGTTTAGTTTCATCTTTACAAGATGTTCGAAAACGATGACAAATATGGTTCAAAACTTGCCGGTCACCTTGTAATATTTAATTAGAAAAGTTAATGGTTTTTGGTGAAAATTAGTAAATGAAAAATATTTTTTGATCACGTGATGTTGTCGTGTTAAGGAAGGTGGTTCTGTGAATAATTGGATTTGATTTTTATCAATGATTGTCAGAAAAAAGTGCAAGCTAACATACTTTATGTTAGCTTGCACTTTATAAATTGCACATAAATATACATTTATTGCAAAATGTTAAAGTAATCGAGCTAATTTCGGAAATGACAGAGAACATCATGAAACAGCACTATTTAATTTGACAAATCTTAAGGAAGGTCTTTGTGAAGTAATAATAATAATAATAAATAGTATTAGTGAACTAATACATGTTATTTTTTAGTATCACATACATGTAGTATCATTTTATCAAACAAGGTGATCATGTGAATAATTGAATATGCTTTTTTCCTTGATTGTCAAAAAAGTGGAATCTAACATTTTATTTAATAATATTTTTGTATCAACATTTTTCTGGTTTTTAACTTTTATGTACATTTATGTACCACTTTATTAATTGCACATAAATGCACATTAATTGCAAAATGTCAATGTAATGGAGATAATTTCGATATGCCAGCTAATTTCACAAATGCCAGACAAGTTAAAATCAGAGAAAATCTAACAAAAATATTTAATTTGATTTGAAAAAATTTATCCTAGTTTTATCATTGTACCATTATTTGATTGTTGCCACAAACCGACGTTTTGAGAGACAAGTTAAAAAACAACAATGCACGGCAAATTTGCTTTCTTAAAACCAAATAAGTCTACTAAAGACAAATATTTTACCGCGAAGTATTTGTGAAAAAAACAAAGAAAATCAGGCAAACAAACAGACGATTACATCAAACAAGTTGATTTCATTCGCTTCTCTGTTGTTTATTTAATAAAAGTCAAATTTATTAATTTTTTTCTAACTGGTAAAGAAATCCAAGATAAATATTAGCACGCTTATGGCATGTATGTATTGATTATTTACTGCAAATAAGTTATTTACGAAATTTTCCCATTCCAAGTCCAGTTTGTGAAAACTTCCATGAGCACCTCTAGGCTTCCGTACCTCGAAATTCGAATGGCTGCGTGTGTGCTCCGTGCTGC
>JAQGAF010004572.1:0-14047 GCA_034687865.1 Kryphioiulus occultus
GCGGTGGTAATTAACTGCTGAATTCTAATTTTTGGGTTGATGGATTACACCCCCCTACCACATGGTATTCATTTACTTATTGTAGGGTACTGAGTTGAATTGAATTTATGGAACCTTAAAGATGGACATTGCTTGACAAATGTCTGGATGAGACATTTGGATGAAATTTTCATCCAATGATCTCTCAAAATGTAGACATCATGGTCGAAACTCCAATTTTCAACACTTGTCATTTTTCTTCGATAACGATTGCAGTTGTAGTTATTTTAGTTGGCGACTTTTGACTGCGTCAAAAATGTCGCTTTGGTCCACCACATGGATTGACCACGCTGTATACATTGTACGTTGATCACGTGTGTAGTCGCGTGCGTTTCTGACCTGCCCCCGTTGCTAGGAGTCAACCTTTAACTTAAAACCGAAGTTATTAGTGGGTCGAATCGGTCAGACTCGCTGTTTATTTATTATTCAAATATGATAATTGCGCTGCTTTTCACGTTTTTTTGCCTCGTTTGTTGCTCCTGTTTGCGTTGTCCTTGCATACTATTTAGGTCGATAAATTTGCACGTTTCGTGCGTGCGTGCGACCCACCCCTCCCCAGGTATCGACCACCAGAGGGCGCTGTCAGACATCGACCCACGTGACGCCAGTTTGTAAACACACCCACATAATATGTCCACTGTGTTTGCCTTTTACGAACAATTTGTGGTGGGGGCAAATTTACCATAGTTCTTTTCCAGCAGCTAATTTGGGAACGTTCAAGTATTACGTCTTTATTTTGGATGGGATACGGGGTGGACGAAATCACGTATGATGACGGGAAGAAGGGTGGTGGTCAACCAATTGATCAGTCTCAAAAATTTTCAAATGAAAATTAAACGTTGATTGTCATCCACTATTTTATTTCGTAAAAATAAGGTTTTGTGTTCCTGAAATCTATCCTAGTTTTAGATGATGTCCTCGCTTAGCTCCCTGCTTTCCAAACCTGGGAAAATTTTCCAAAATTGGGTGTTTTTTTGTATATACTATAGCGAGATATCCCGGAAAACACACTCAAATACATTGCACATTATACCAAAATCTCAACAAGTGTTTTTTATTAGAATTAGGCAATCATTTTTGCTGATTTAAGCGGTTTTTGGATATACTGTTTTGGGTATACTGAAAACACAATTTTGTTTTCCAATAAGAAGGGTCACGTATTTTTTTGTTTCCTTTTTTCCATACGAAATGTAGAATTTTAAAAACAAAAATTTTTTTTCTAAATATTCTGGGGAAATTTTCTGTGAACCGTTAAGTGAACCAAATCTGATATGGTGAATTTTTGGTTAGTCCCACAAGTTTACACATAGGATTGTCGCTAGGTGTCGTGTATCCAACTCTTGATCCAGCTCGCCATACTATTACAGGGTATTAAAATGCCGGTATCCTAAGAAAACTGTAAGAATACGTTAGTTTCGCCATTAACGTATAATCTTAGTATGCGACCGAAGCTCCACCGCGAAACTCGTTAATCCAATTTCTACGGAAGCTCTTTCGTGCCACTCGTATTCCCCTGATCCCCCAAGTCCCCCCTTCAACCTGTCCCTTGGATTTTGCATTATGCTCGTGTATCCCCATTCAAGTGGATCCACTTGATCGTAAAATTTATTCTCCAAATGCTGGTCCTGCTTAGAAAACCCAGAGCTAGGGATGGCATTTAAAGGCGGCCATCTTGAAAATTTAAATTTTGTACTTTTTTCCCTTTTTGCTATTCAAGTGCTGACGCTCTTTATTATATACGCCTGGCATTTCGGGCTTTCACAGAAATCGCATAAAAGCGGGTGTCTAAGGCGGATTTGCATGGAAAAAGACGAAGCCGAGCCATGAAAACATTTATGGACGACCCCTGCCACACATATCAAAACTGCTATTGTGTTATACTGACCTGACACGGTCATTGTTACTGCCAATATTTCGATACTGACAGTTCAGAAAATTTGGATAATCATCAGCAATCAGAATGGAATAGCAAGCAATCAGTATTGTGCCACTCACACCATCAGTATCACTGTCGGTACCTGTTGAAATTGACAGTATTATTGGCCGTGTAAGTCCAGAATCGGATGATTTATTTTTGTCACGTCAAGATGTGACTCGTTGACTTCGTTGCAGAAACATATGTCGAAGTTCCGGTACGCTGTTTGCTTTATTGCCTGTCAGCAGATGGCGCTTTCAAGACAGCGAACATAGCGAACAGCACGTTCGCTAGCGAACCTAATAATATTGACACTTTATTTGGCATACAGGGTGAGGCAAAAAGATGTTACCATTAAAAGGGTGTTTAATCACGTTAACTTACATGACAGGGATTTGGTTAGAGGGTTTCAATTTGGAACCCATCCCTCCCAATGCGCGATGGTGCATCCCGTCCGGTCCAGGCCTTGAATTTTTCTTGTACGATGCTTGGGGACTGAAAGACCTCCATCCAGGTGTTAACATCTTTTTGCCTCACCCTGTATTTTATAATACACGTACAGTAGTCTGTCTATATCTGTTTTGTGTGTAGATAGTTACATACATGTGTGCAACGTATACTAGGTGCTTATTTACTTTGACTCAGAAGTACAGTGTGCTGTACTACAGATTAGACCCAATTTTTAGAGCTGAAAAGACGGGGAAGTTGAAAATTTCACATTTGGGGAATTTATTTTAAATCCTTGAGATGTTTGAGGAGGGGAAGTTGAAAATGTCATCTCTGTGGGAAATTTTGTTTTTAAAGTTGGAAAAGACAGGGAAGTTAAATATTGAAATTGTTAACGTAAAACTTGATTAGTTTTGCTACAAAGTGACCCTCTGGTGCTTAACGGTCTTCTGTCATATAACTCTATCAGCTTTCTAAATTGTACAGTCATTTTCGAATCACCCTGTATGAGTTTAATTGCTGCAGTGTTGCAATATAAATATTAGTGAGTTACAGCGCCATCTGTGGCCGTGGCATCAACGCTATCAGCACGGAGCTATGGGGAAACCCCAGCTAAAACTGGTGAGGCAAAGAGGGTCGTTCATAAATGCTGGCTTCTTTTCCTCAACGCTCAAATGAACATTGCCTTTTTATTCTGAGGCTGGCATAACAATGGCAATAACACATTGCCTGTAGGCCAGGGTGGGCCTTAAACCTGAAGCTCGTATATGCAGATTGTGGGAAAGCCGTTTTCTAGAAGCTCCCATTTGCCTGCAAATGAGGGGGAGGAGGGAGTGACCCCCTGCACCAAACTGCTGTAACGTACGGTCGAAACCTTACCTGCAAATCCAGATCCCTGGAGTTTTAAAATATAACGCGATTTAACGCGAAATGTCGCCGGTAATGCGCATTACATAAACCGTGAAGAGAACCTGCATTTACATTTCTTGGATGGGTTTTCCAAATCCCCAAAAACTGCTTATCCCACCGGCCACGATGTTGCTAAAAGTACTAAAACCCTACAAGAAGAATTAAAAAAGACAAGTTTTTCTGACAATTTATATTTTTGCATGAGCTATCTGAGCTATCCCTAATTTGACTCCAAAAGTCCAAAAATATTCCTTAATTTGTCTCCAAAGGTCTTAAAATATTCCTTAATTTGTCTCCAAAAGTCCTAAAATATCCTAACTCCTAAATTTCAAAACTTGGAATTTATTTGCTACCATAGGCGAAAATAATAATAATTAATAATTTTAAAATTAAATTTCAACAAATAGACAAAAGGACAGTGAAGGTTGAACTTAACACACAACACCGAAACACAACCATTACAATTTTAGATCTGTAAAATATATGTACATGTAGTTCAAATAAGAACAAGAAATATACAGTAAACAGCTACTCAAACTCTGCAAGATTTATTGCATTTAAATTTCTTAAAAATTCCTAATTATGAGCCAAACACTTCGAAACGATGTATTTTAAGTATACACGGGTATTTAAAAATGCACTGTAGTAATAAAGAAGGGATAACTAAGGGCATTTTTTAAAATAAAAAATGATGCCATCATAGGTTTAATTTTTGTTAAAACTGGATCACAATTGATGGGGCCAAAGATAAGTCATCCTGTAACCCCACTCCCACATTAAATGCATCAATGGATCATGGATCGTGGATACATTAGGATCTGTCTAAACTGATATCCTTGGAACCAGTGCTGAATATTACATTAGAGAGGTTATCTGGCAAAAATTGTGGGACCGATAAAAACCAATGCAAAAATTGAATATCAGGTTATGGAGGTTTATAAGGATATAAGTCGGACCGACACCTGGCATTAGTTTCGAGAGGATATTGCTTTACACAATGCTTGTTGTATTTAACTTGGACCGACACATAGCATTAGTTTAGACAGGGTATTGCTTTAGACAGTGTTTGTTTTGAAAGGTTCTACTGATTCGATATCGTAAGTGAAAAATGCAATCAGGCTGTGGATTTTGAATTTTTTTCCTCCATAATTCGATATCATTAATCGACAGTCACTGGAGGGGAAATAATGTTCTGATATTTAAAAAACATAACCTTCATTTAGAATCTTTATTATGGAGTACATGTATTGATTTTATAACAGCCTTAAGCCAACCTAGTTTCAGTTGAACTTCCAAACTGTTTAGAGCAACAGGAATTTCGTCTTCAACCCTTCGCCTACGTGCTTTTCAAATCTAACTTTTTGTGCGCATAGCTTTCGCTCGAAGGTATGTTATGTAGTAAATTAAAAAGCTGGATCGGATGTGATTTCGCTTTTAATCAAAGCCATCGGCGATGAAAGCGTGACCGTGACTAAAAACTACTTACAATGGCGGGTCAGGCAAATTTCGGGGTTTCGCTGACGTGGAAATGTCTACCATTTCCCCAGGTTGTTTGGCGATTTTTTTGCACTATATAGCAACGATTTTATTTTGGGTGATGCTAGGCATACTTTTGTTTGCGTTTTTTTATATTTCGATACGTTAGTGTAGGAATACGAGCTCATCAACCGTAACAATGAACGTGGGGAAGGGTGAAAGGGGTGGGCAGGGTGATGGACGGGTCGAAAAACGTGAGCAAATTTACCTTTCGGACGGACAGGGGGTCGTTGACCCCTCTACACTACTCAGCCAAAATGTCCGTCGATTTTTGCGCAGAAAACATAGTGACTACCATCCTGGGAAATTTAGGGAATTTTAGATTCAGCCTGGAAAACCTTTAAAAACTTAGGGAATTTTAGATTCAGCCTGGAAAACCTAGAAAACAGGGAATTTTTGATTCAACCTGGAAAACCTGAAAACCTCAGGGAATTTTAGATTCAACCTGAAAACCTCAAGGAATTTTGGATTCAAACTGGAAAACCTGGAAAACTCAGGGTATTGTAGATTCGACCTGGAAAACCTGGGAAACTCGGGGAATTTTAGATAAATCCTGGTAATCTTAGGGAATTTTAGATAACCTGGAAAACGCAGGGAACTTGCTAGTACATTTTTTTACAAATTTTGTCTGCGAAGCTTCTAAATTAATCTTACTTTTTGCACTGTTTGTGATTTACTTAAAAAAACTAATTGCCGTCAGTGTTGCCTTTGTTATTAATATGTCTGGAAATCGTTTTCGAGAAATTACGCCCAAAATCCGTTATTTCTTGTAGTTTTTCATTCGAGTTTCGTGTGAGGAGTTAATTTCTGCCAATATTAATATTTCGGAAACTTTCAAATGGGTCTAAAACTGCATTATTCGTGATCTAAGGTAGTTTATATAAAAAATCCCTCAAATTTCTTTCAGCATTATAATTTCCAAAAAAAAAAAAAAATTCAAAGCAAATACATGTATACCTAAAAGCCATTATTTCTGGTAGTTTTTCGAAGAAATGTTCGTAAAATCCATCATTGAGATGGTTTGTAATGTTGAGTAAAATGCTACCATTTTCCCCTCAATTTGAAACGTAGTTTTTCAAAAAATTTCGCTTACTGCGTTTCCTTACTTTTATTATTAAATATCATTGTAAACATATTTGTGGCACACGTTTACATATTAAAATGTTTTTTGAACCTGGAAAAATTAGACTGTGACCCTGGAAAACCTGGAAAACTGAGGGAGTTTCGTTTTCAGATATTAGTAGTCACCATGTGAAAAGCGATATGATTATGGATTTTCGTGGGGCTGGGGTAACGAGTGAGGACGCCATCTTATGAATATTCATGGCGACGACTCAAGTTTTTATGGAGGTGAAAATAACGCACGCACACCCTTCTTCTCAACGTCACTCCAGACTCCTCTTGGCTACTGAAACATTTACGACGATATTACCGAAAACTCCTTCCTACCATTGAAAAAAATAATAACGCTGGTGATGATAATTCAGTAAGATTGCGCCCTGGCTGCAGTGACAGCACTGATGATAATGTCTCGATGATAATGATATCCACCCTCACCCCCCTTGAAAGGGACAAACCTGATAATGTGCCATGCTGAGATGTGGATCTTAATTGCCCAATTTCAGTCATGAACCTCCGTTGATAGCGACCAGGAATGACGAGGGAAATAACATTGGAATTTTCTGGCATAACAATGACACACTGTATATGTCCCAAAAATACTTAGTTTTTTTTTACATGTACTTAACTCAAAATCGAATACGCCAGCCAAAATTGTCAGATCATTCTGATGTCCAGTTTTAGCAAGTTATGCCATCGTATTTGAGAGGTAATGTTGGTCAGTTGATGACGAATGATGATGGGGGGCTGAGGGGGCAAACAATATTATAATATAAAAATTTTAATTTAACACGGTGGCAAACAAATCCGAAGTCTTAAACCAGTACTAAAAATATCAAAAAGTCCTCAATGTCCTAAATATTCAAGAAAAAATCCTACATCGATCTGATCATTTTGTTGACCTGAACTAAAATAAATGTTGACAGCGTTTAGCTTGGTACAGGTATAGTTTGACAGCACTTGTGTTCTTTTAATATTGTAAAATGTATATTGAAATACTGCATTCTAAAAATTGTATTGTTTGCAAAACCCCAAAATAATCCTTAATTTGTCTCCAAAAGTCCTAAATTTCAACCCATGGCTGAAAATCAGTAGTTTGTCAGACAATTTTGCATTTTTATTTTACTTTTTATTTATTTATTAGATTTTCTTTTGAAAATCGCGATTTTGGTGATGAAATCATACTTGAACGTAGCCTAATGTTCCATTACCTCCAATCTTGTCCCTTTTAATTCAAAATGAAGCAAAACGTTGAAGCAATCCCATTAAAGAGGTTATATTTCAACATGAAAATCTCTTGCACAAAAAATTGCCGTATACCGGGTGCCTCAAAACATTCGTGACAGCATGTGGCGCCGCTGACGGTCACCTCAACTGATATTCTTTACGTGGAAAAAGTGACACGTAGAAGCTAGCAAAACGTCAAAATATTAAAAAAGGAAAAAATTCTTGATGCGTCGACACGTTAAGACCGGGCAGATCTAAATGATTCAATTGACCTTAGGGCACCGGCAGCACTTTTCAATATTTCCTTCGGATGCACGAAATGACATCCATGAATAATTCAGCGCGTACAGGTTCATACACTCTGCGGTCAGCATATTTTTAGTCATTGATCACACCGATGACGAGTGGGAAAAAATACAAAAAAAACCAAGACGAAAACACGAACATGGCAATGGGGGTTGGGTGAAAAAGGGCGAAAATCCATGGACGGCGCTCCAGATAATAGACTTGCACTTTGAATGGGCCTGTCGCCTGGCGGCAATGGCTGCCTTTCAATTACTGTTTTACGTGGCCATTCAGTCGAGCGTTAAGTATAGTCCACGTCGAAATGACCAATCAAAAGCGGTGACAAATGATCGCACCCCCACCCCTTTCTGCCTCGTAATTTACCGTCCCTGTAGCAAGGTGGGCTGGTTAGTATATCGATTCATTGCAGCCAATTCAGGCGTTTTAGCATGTAAGCTTACGAGTATGTGATAGCCATGTCTGCTTGCTTTTAAGGATTTTGAATTTGCCGCACTACCACGTGCGAGCGCTGATTGGTTGAAAGGAGTCACGTGCCAATGCGCGAGGTGGCAACCATGGTAACCGTAGAATATGAGATTTTAAATGAGAAAACGTTCCATATTGCAAAAAGAAAGATTCCGTTTTTATAAGTATTTTGAATTTGCCGCTATTCACGTGCGAGCGCTGATTGGAGGAAAAGTTCCGTGTCGGTGCCAGAGGTGGCAACCATGGTTAGCGTAGAATGTGAGATTTCATAAGGGAAAACGTTCTACATTGCAGAAATGACTCAACTGCGGATTTTGTAAGTATTTTGAACTTGCCGCTCATCACGTGCGAAGACACGTGCCCATGTGCAAGGAGGCGGCGCACGTGACAACCACGTGGTAACCATGGAACGCGAGATTCCAGAATGAGACGACGTTTTAGAATGCAAAAATAACGCAGTATTTAAAAAAATAGCTTCAATCGCCTTTTTGGCGTTTATCAAACACAATTTTGCGATGCTCATCTGAATCTGATACGAACTCTATACACGCAATTGATTGGAGAAAATTCGATTTGAACGATATCCCCAATTCGAAACGTTACTTAGCATAATTTGTTTGATCAGCTCTTGACTGCTCGAACCCTATAGTCGACCCTAAATTTGCATAACGAACCTGTCTGATTTCATCGTGTTTCATTAGCCAGCATCACTCTCGCTGTTTGATCAACTCGATATTGGGTCCAGATTTGTTTGATGAGCTGGCGATTTTGACGAGATTTCAGCGAGGGGCCATTGCCATTGGTCCATTATCCAGTGATTGCTAAATGAATCGTAATTAGTTTCAGATAAGGTCACGAAGCTTTCGGAAAAGGGACCTGTGAGCATCATGGAGGAAAGTGGGTTTAGTCAATGCTGACAATTGATTCGTCTATGAGTACGTTAATCCATTTTATGATGACATAATACTTCAACGTAGGTCTAGCTATAGGCAACAGGATTCCCCCAGACCTGGAAAAGTCAGGGAAACTTGATATACTTTGAAAAAGTCAGGGAAATTCAGCGAATGATTTGCATAGCTAGTTATTGGTTAGCACATGTACCAAAACGAGATGACAAGCAATTCTGTAAAAGACAATTAAAAAAAAGTAATCTAAATTTGCTGTTTTCTCGTGAAAATGTTTTCTATCCCAAATTTTGATATAAAATAACAATGTATATAGAAATCCGTACATTGTCATGTCATATTTTTTGCATTTCCAATGGCTAGTGTGGTCAGGGAAATTTTGTTTTAAAACCTGGGAAAGTCAGGAAAAAAAAAATTTGCGCAAATCACCCCATAATGATGTCACCCCCTTCCTAATTAACGGCATAATCACTGACCATTAGAATTTTGAATTGCACGAATTATTTTGGGAAAATTAAGCTCATAAATAACAAATTGTAGCCCATGTTTTTATAAAAGCGTAGTAGGGAAAGTGTTAATCAAAGGCATATTGAGGGTGTGAAAAAAAATTTGGAGAAATGATGAGTTTATAATCCAGTGATTTATAAAGAATAACTATTACGTCGCCCCATAATTTATAAATGAAAGCCAATGATAATTCGTCTTTAGCCTAATGCTGCTCGTGTACATGAGATGATGACATAATATTTGATAGTCCCCAAAAGATGCCGAATGAATTATATTTGCACTAGCAGAATTGAGCTCTGACTTCATGGAATGGCACCCATCAAAGCAGTCGTACTTCATCAAACATTCTGGTCGATCATCCAACGTTTACTTGACCTACATGCTTCATTAAATCTTGTTTGGAGGAATATCCAAGGTCGATGAGGGTTTGTACTGTGGTTTACATCGATCTTCCTGACGTGGTGGTCATCTCAATACTGCCCAACGTTTCTTACATTTCCAAAGGTTGTCTGTCTCTGAAAATTCTGCTAAATAGGACGATATTTTTCTCTGATTCACAGCGCTTGACTCCAAAACTACTTGGGGGTTTGTGGACAAGAAATTTTCGCCATAGGAAGAACTAGTGGCCAAATGGAAAATAAAACACTGCACTAACTTCTACTTCCAAAGGTCGTCAATGTGGGCCACTGAGTGGCACCGAAATTTTGACCGATTTTGGTGTCATGGCGCCCTGTGTCACCGTGGCATTGTGACAGTACTTCCTGATACACCTCACATTGAAAGTAAAGCAGTGTGTCGTTGTCCCAGTCACGCTCAGCAGCGACATCCTGTCTGACTTTTGCATTTTTGCTCTGATTTAGAGGTTTTTGGCCCATGCGGTACAGACGTGAATTTGCACGCTGTGCATTTTGCATCCTATTATGTGCGCTAGACAATTTGGAACTCAATGCTCCAATTTTTTCTTTCTTCCGGTTCCAACCTCACATATGCTGCCTCAATTGTACGTCACCGGGGTCATCGCATTGGCTAATGAGCCACCTTTTAGAAACGATTCGGACTTAATTGTTCCAATGGGATTTCCTGGAATTTTTATTTTATTTTTCATTCAGGGGGCGCCAACCACCAACGGCATCTGCCTAATTGATGATTGTGCTACAGCACGAAAGGCTAATGACTTTTGAGTTGTGTAGTCAGGTGTATATGTTGGTCGTTAGTTTCACCGAAGTCATTTAAGTCTTTGAAGTGCCAGAGAAGACGTTGACGTCTTTGAAGTATATACATGTACATGTAGTCGAAGTTTTGATGAAGTTTCGTTGAAGTTTCGTTGACGTCTCAGTAAAGTTTCGTTGAGGTCTCAAAGAGGTTTCGTTGAAGTCTGGTTGAAGTCTCGTTGAAGTCTCGTTGGAGTCTCGTTGAAGTCTCGTTGAAGTCTCGTTGAAGTCTCGTTGAAGTCTCGTTGAAGTTTCGTTGAAGTCTCGTTGAAGTTTCGTTGAAGTCTCGTTGAAGTTTCGTTGAAGTCTCGTTGAAGTTTCGTTGACATCTCAGTGAAGTCTCATTGAAGTTTCTCTGACGTTCTAGAAGTGTCACTGAAGTCCTTGAATTCGTACGATTCGATTGTGAAGCCAACAAAGTTTTTGAAGTCTCGATCATTGAAGACCTTGAAGTTAAAATCTCATTGAAGGCCCACGAAGTCCCATTAATTGGCGTCTCGTCGAAGTCCCACGAAGTCTGGTTAAATGCTTCTGATCTCAAAGAAATCCCACGAAGCCCCTGTGTTTAGGAGTTCTTATCCCCTCGACAAAGCAAATACAAAATAATTCATCACAAATGACGCTGGAAATTAGCATTCGATTGCCAAGCTTTGAAAAAACGGTTTTGGGAAATCCTGCACGGATTTCATTCCAAGTTCCTTCGCAACTTCCTGAATTTTCGGTTCACGAAATACACTGAACGATGCTAATTATGCGTTCATTGTATTTTGTTTCTGGAGCAAACATCCAGAAGCCGTATACATGTACATGTTCGTGTAATAGCGCGATCAAAAATGCGTTCAGTGGCTGTTTTCGAAATTGGTAATTGGCAAACTCATAACTGTCACTGGGCTCTGAGTGGCCGTAGATAACTGTCATCGTTAATGACATTACTCGACGTTTTCTTATTGACCTGAAACACACTTTTATCAGATTTAACGGCGAATGGCTCGATTAGCGCTTGACGGTTTATTTGGAAATTAATTGGATAAGCGTTCAGAACCTTAATTCGCACATTGCGAGACTTGGGCAGAATTATGTACAGGGAAGTAGAAAATAATGGCAATTTAAATTTTAACAGATTGGGCAATAGAACGTGTGATACATTTTTGCACAAAATTTCATCATTGGCTTTTGTGAATGCGGTCATTTAAGTCCGTGAAATCAGGCTGAAGTTCCCCGGACTTGCAGTGACTTAACGAACTTCATCCCAGCTTTTAATGACTTCGCCCCAGACTTCAATGACTTCACTCCAATCTTCAAAGACCTCATCCCAGAAGTTTGGGATGAACCTAAGCTTCAATGATTTCTTTGACTTTCCACTGACGTTTTAATTTAATTATGGCTACCTTTACAAATTATATTTAAATACAGTTCTTGGAGATGTTACATTTTTGCCATGTTACATTTTACTTATTGATTTGTATTTTCAATATTATTTTAGTGTTTTGCGTCTGAAGAAGGGGTTAAATCCCCGAAACGTTGCGCAGTTTATTTTCAAGAATAAAAGCCAACTATTTGACCAAGGTCGTCTAACCATGCAATTTTAAAACAGTATCTTTCGAAATTTGTCATTTAAACATCTAATGTAGCGAAGAAAAAAAACCACACCCATCTTAAATTCATGCTGGTCCTCTTGGCTAATCAATGCTGGTGTTCTCGATCAATCCTGCTGGTTTTCACGGTCAATCCTGCTGGTTTTCACGGTCAATCTTGCTGGTTTTGTTGGTCAGTCTTGCTGGTTTTCATGGTCACTCTTGATGGTTAAGTTTGTCAGTCATGCTGGTTTTCATGGTCAGTCATGATGGGCTTCTTGCTTAACCTTGCTGGTGTATTTTATCAATATTGCTGGTTTTCAGAGGTTTCATGGTCAGTCTTGGGTCTTGTTGGTGTTCTTTGTCAACCATGCTAAACTTCTTTGTCAATCTTACGTTTATCAGAAGACCAACATGACTAATGACCATAACTGGACTCTAGCATCTTGACGTGAACTGACTACAGTAGAACCACCAAAGTTAACCACATCTTAACTGACTGGGCGGTCACCGTATTAACTCAATGGAAGGTGAGCTCTACATCTTGACCACCTGCACCTCTGTATGTGTTGTATGGTCTCAACATGAAAAGTCATGGATGATTACATTTATCGGCTGCTTGCAAAACTTATACTGGACACCCCTGAACAGTAACTGTCTCTATAGAGGTACAATTGTTCATTTTGAACCCCGTCAGTACTCCTATACTGTCCCCTACGTGTAATTGCTGGATAAATTTGCAGCACATGGCAATACTGGTACTGTATTATGATCATTTTAATAAGATTATTCATGAATGATGAAGGATTACTGTAAAATGTACACAGGTATTAATAAACCTCTGTCAGTACAAGCCTCGTTCCATATGTTGACCACCTCCTTATATTGACCATTTTGAGACAGTCCCTTGGATGGTTAACTTACAGAGGTTCTATTGTAATTAGATTCGAACAAGCTCTTCGATTTCTTGGTCACTTCAATTGTATTATGTCTGTGTTAACAACTGTATTACGTTGTTGCTTCGCTTTAATTTTTTTGGCAGTGTGCATTTCGCACAATGCAGTTCCATGATTATTGTTTCGGATGGTGTCGTCTGGCCTAATGTTTCGCATTTCATCTTCCGCGCAAATTTCCAACGTGGCTTTTTTGAAATTGCTCCGTTTCGGATGCTGCACGAACATGGCGATACGTTAGTAATCAGGTTCGCCACAAACGTGTACTTTTACGAGGCACTCATGCAAAATAGCCCATTTCCCAACGTGATGAATGATGGGAGAAAATAACGCTGTTTGCTGTTTATAAAACCAACCCCATTGCCTGTGCCACCTCTTTTCTTCTTCTTCTTCTTCTGTTTGTTGCAGCCCTTTGTTTTATTTCTGGGGGGAATTTACGATTTCGGAATTAATGTCACGTTAACATACCCCCTGAACTCAATTTTCTCACTTCGGGCCTTCTTGCCTTGGGCAAGCAATTAGCTCCTAAGGCGGGGGCTACTTAATGTCTCACAATGAACACGTTCATCCCTTCTTGTAGTTTCGTTGCTTGGATACTTTCGTGGGGCCCAAATTACATTCCAGTGTTTAGAATTTGTAAATTCGAAATGTTGGGATTTGTCCAAATTCAGTACTCAAAAGTCTGTAACTCTAATTTTTAAAATTATTTAAGTTCGATGTATGAAATTCTCTAAATATAAATATTTAAAACTCGACAATGAAATATTGAGAATTTTATAAATCCCAATGTTGACTATTCTCTACATCCAAATGTTGACTATTCTCTACATCCAAATGTTGACTATTCTCTACATCCAAATGTTGACTATTCTCTACATCCAAATGTTGACTATTCTCTACATCCAAATGTTGACTATTCTCTACATCCAAATGT
>JAQGAF010004573.1:0-14047 GCA_034687865.1 Kryphioiulus occultus
GGTTCCCGTCGACTCGGCCCAGCCTAACTGGCGCCTAAGCCCCTGTGGACCCCATTTTTTGCCATTGCATTGCACCTAACCCAGCCTAACCTAACCTAACCTACCCAACCAGATGGTCCAGTCCATTCAAGAATAAGGGGTCCACAGGGGCTTGGCGCCAGTTAGGCTGGGTCGAGTGGACGAGCACGCTATCAACACCACACAATTATATAATGGAATATTTAACTGTAGTAACTATTGGCCAAAATTTTTGTTATTCACGATTTACTTTATTCCGATATCAATTGTCGTCATATGTCGCTCTTTCCCCGTCGTATCCAAGCCAACGGCTCGTTCGATTGAATTTGATTAATTGAATTCCTAGAGAGTGTAATTGAAATCGGAACGACGCGACGTAAATCGCGAATTCTGTCAAACGTGTCCTCAAATACGGTCTGCTGAATAACTTGTAAGTTAATTTTTATGGCTTTGCGTGTTTTAAAAAACGTATTATAAAGGCAATTTTTTGCTGTGAGAATCTAACTTTTCACATGTCCGTCTCGACCAATGATGGGACGCAGGCGAAATTTTTACAAATACTACATCACAATAGATGAATTTTAGGAAATATTATGTAAAAAATGTAGTATCTGGACAGACACACAGAAAGGCGCAGCCACGGCTATTATTGCGATCTGGGCTTCCTAAACTACCGAAAAAGGCAGGAATTTCCTGCCGGAAAGGGATGTCCGTGCTAAGGATTTATTGGAAAAACTGTATAGTTGATCTTCGCTGCACTTTACATTCCTGGACTAGAGTGCGGATTAGACTTTTTAGGGATTTTAGCAGCGCTTAATGGCGTTGCGTAAATTCGCGATGCTTCAGAAATCGTTGAAAGATTGGATGGTGGTGAGCAGCTCAATAGAGGTAGCGTTGACAGCGGCTGTCGTTGGGGTGACGTCACGGGGAGACGTCATCCGCCATTAAATCATGGCCAGAGACTCTGACTCGGAGTGCGATACACTTTATTAAAAGCATAAATAAGTCACTCATCGCCATCTTGAAATTTACGCTGCTCGTTTTGCGAAGCGGTTATTTTCGGTGATGGAAACGGAGCCGGGACGATGGGCATTCACCCATCCAGCGGCTCGTACATGTGACGTCACCGCCGAACAGCTGACCAACCGCAAACGAACTGGGGACGTTCAAGTATTGTCATCTTGGGGTAGCCACATGATGACGCTGTCATCATTGCTGTTTTGTAAAATTTGGGTTAAAATCATTGCTGTTTATAAAATTTGGGTTAAAATCATTGCTGTTTTATAAAATCTGGGTTGAAATTATTGGTATTTTATGAAAGTTGGGTTTGAATCAATGCTGTTTTATGAAATTCGGGTTAAACCATTGCTGTTTCATAAAATTTCGGTTAATATCATTGCTGTTTTCTGAAATTTGGGCCAAAATGATTGCTGTTTTGTAAAATCTGGGTTAATATCATTACTGTCTTATGACATTTGATTTTTAAAAAAACTACTGTTTTGTAAAAACTTAAATTTAGTCAGAATTTGTGATCCAGTTCCACAAAAAATTTCGCCTATGACGCCTTCCTATAATTTATACATATTTTTGAGACTTGGGGGCTAAAATTCATCATTGATGATCTAATTTTTATAACAAGTTTGAAAAGTTTTTGTTCAATGATTGCCATCATTTAGAACAAGGGTGCTGGGGTCAGGAAATGACGACGAAAACTGACATGGCAGATTGGCAGGATGGGGTTTGAAAATCAAGAAACTCCCGCAAAATTGGAAGGGGTATATGAAAATCCATGATTTGATCAATTTCTTAAGGATCACACACTGTTCAATTTAATAAACATCAAGTATCATTTTAACATGGTTTCATTTACGGAAGAAAACAAATGTTTCCTGCAACGTAATTCTTTATGGACGATTCTGTTCCTAGTAATATTAGTCCGTTTCAATTTTTTATGCTTGTGTGGATTAATTCGACTTTCGTGGCGAGTTTCTGTCCATATTTTTGCAATTTTTAAAACGTTGCAAATATTTGAAATTGCAATGGAAGACAAATTGGGTTTACCTATTTCGGCATTGCCCCCAGAGTGGCACCCGGGGTCCTGGGGGAATGGAGGAAGGCACCTCTGGATGCCAACTGTTGTTACCGCTAAACTAAATTAGAAATGATGTACGCTAATAATTATTTTTCAGCGTGCCAACACTTAGAAATAAGTAACGAGAGGTGTGTACATTCTCTCAGAGGAAAAAAAATGACTGCCAGGATGCCCATTTTTCAGATGTAGGGCGTGTTGAAAGAAGCTCTTGGCAAGCTTTGTTGCTGAGCAGATGCATCGTCTTAAAACAATTGAACTCCACTTGAAAAGACACCGGCCAAACTGGGGAATTGCAGACCCTACCCTCCATTTACCTGAAAACGAACCCGGAAATGGCATTGGGAATTCAAAGTGGCGCCTGCTCTGTCGAACTCAGCCTTAGCCACAGTGCCTACTTGACTTGGTATTGGAAATTCCATGACTTTTCAATAACTTCAAAAATTATTCAGTGTCTATGAGAACATGGGGCTATTGAAGTTTTGTCATCCCTAAATTCTGATTTACAAAAAAATTCTCTTCCATAGTGATGACATGATCATTGATCGTCCAGTTTGCAAAACTGGATGACAAATGAGGAATTTTGATTTTCTGAGTCAATCAAAGGCAAAAATTCCATGAACTTTATGTACATTTTATAACTTTACCATGACCGGTAGACACCCTATAGCCAGCTTGAAATGCCAAAATACAGAATAATTCGCTGCCTGCTCCCACGACTATCAGCAGCATATTCAGAAGGACGGAATGAGAAGGTTCATCCCGCCATTTTGAGTCAAGATGGCGTCCATTTTGATTGAAATTTTCACAGGTTCCCTCAGAAATGAAATTTTCAACTTCCCCGACTTCCCAGGTTTTAAAACAAATTTTCCTGACCACTGAAAACGCAAAAATATGACATATATCAATGTAAAGATTGCTGTATTTATTGTTAATTTTATATAAACTGGAGCTAGAACACATATTTCATAAGGTAACAGCAAATTTAGATTACTTTTTGTAATTTCACAGAACTGCTTGCCATCTCTTCGTTTCTTCCCCATTTTTGTGTTAACCAATAATTATCTATGTAAAATGTTGTACTGACTTGATGAATTTCCCTGACGTTTTCAGAGTAAATTTTCCCTGACTTTTCCAGGTCTGGGGGAACCCTGACCCTGAACCCTGCAAAATTATTTTTGAACAAAACATGGCGCCACCTTCTGCACTCAGTTTAAGTGTTAGGTTGAGCACATTCTGTATTCAAAATGTCATCCTCACGCTTCTCCCATTATCTTTTCAGACGAAGACGACCCACAGAACAACCCTTTGCTGTCCAGGGTCATGAGCCCTGGCCTGCACATGCAGCAGTGTGCGGTGGGCCAGCCATACCCTGGCGAGGTGTGCAACTATGGCCCGTCCCTCTACGACAGCTTCGGCTACCCGGTGAAAACGCGTCCGACGCCCTACACGAGGCCCCCGGTGTACACCCCGGCCGGCTACCAGAACTACAACAGCACTCTCTATCCCAGGACGAGACAGACGACGTACGACTACAGCCCCAGGTGAAAACCCTCCGATCTATAGTCCTTTCACTTTTAATAGTGCCAAAACTGCCTTTGGAGCGCATCGAGATGCGAAACTCTTCGGGCTCGCGACCCAACGACACCAGATTTTCTTAAAAAAGTATATATACGTTAATGACAGCACTGTACTCGTTACGCTACCTAGCAATGATGGACGCAACCCCCGCAGGAGGAGAATCGCCACAAATGAGCCGCTTCTATGCAATCCGTAACCAAACTGCTTATTTCAAAGGGCGCTAGGGGTCCGAAGGATCCTCCGACCCAGATATTTTAGAAACCTTTTGCAATAGCCGCGAGCAATCGTGCCTGTGGAGGAAACAGTGAAATTTCAACGTTTTTCTGAAGGGCTCCAGTTCTAACATACGAATGTACATTACTTTTTTAATTAAAAGTTAAAGTACACTTACTATAACACTTTACTGCAAGTTTGCAAAGTTTCCCTTAAGTTTTTGAAACATTTCTCTCTCCAATCAGAATAAGGGTGTCTACTGGACTGGAATTCAAAATTCCAAGTTATCCAGGACATTATAACCGATTCCTAAAGCTAGGAAGGTACATGTAGGTAAATGCTTTTCCAAAAAAAAAATCACCATCTGAGTCTACCAATCAGCATATTGTATATTCAGTTGTTAGTACGATATTCTCGGAATTAAGCAGGAATTTGCTTTATGACTACCAAGAATGTAAAATATGTACACTAAGAGTTTAAAGGCCTTGGTTAATTAAAAAAGATATCGAATGTTATTATCGTTATAGCGTGCACGTCAGACCTTTGACCTGGTAACGGAAGTGACTGATAGGATGTTTTCTACCATTCGTAAGTGTGCATTGTTTTCTGCCTAGAAATTAGTAGTTAAGGAGCATACGCTAGAACGGGATACCCACTCAAATTCTCAAAACGATTTCCCTGATATTTTACATGAAATATTAAAAAAAAGATGAAAAATGATGAATTTGAACCCAGATTTTTATAAAAGATAATGACCAATCAATTGGCTGGTTCAAACAATCCTGACTTTCCCTCAACGTTTAAAAATAATAAATCGCATTAAATATTTCGTTAGTTTTATTGAAGCGAAATTACGAAAATCGAGGTATAAGAAATGTTTATCAACTGACAATCATCCATCGTCATAGTTCAAATGAAAGTAATAAAAGGAAAACTGGTCGAATAGATTTGAAAAATGTTGTAACAAAGCGATACAAACTGTGCATCAACAACAGGCAGGAATGATATCCACATTTTTATACTGATCAGTAGTTGGACCCAGATCCTGACTTGACAAGAACGCCCAATTTCCATTGTTGTCAAGTGCCACTCCAACACCGTTCAAACTTTGAAGATGTGCACCACGCGCACCACAAACTGACGGCAGATGGGGCACTCTGGCATCTGCCGCCCGCACTCGGTGCACGCGGCCATGTGACCGCAGTCCAGAAAAACGCAGTCGATCGGGGCATCCATGCAGATCTTGCACACGTCCTCATCGGGGATGTGGTCAACCGAGGCTGCAATGTAAAATTTTTGCTCATTAGTTGCTCAAACTGCCATATTCAGCCAAGTGTAAAACTCATTAAGCTAACTTACTCCACTTCGTAACGTCCTTCCAAAGCTCCGTGACGCGCTGCAAAAGCTCGCTTCGTTCTCGGCACTTTGTATATTCCACCTTGTGCTTGTGCAACACAGTCTTCAGCTGGCGGTTGCTTAGCCTCCCAATAGCCTCAATGGAAGGAATGTCCCGCAGGCACGGAACTTCCTCGGGTAACACAATGTGAGAGTTGGGCACTCTCCTGAACGCGTCTGACTTAGAATCACTACTTCCTTCCCCGCCTGACCCGTTCCCAGAAGCCGGGGCAGATGAACTCTCCCCTGGGTGACTTGCTTCGGGCAGTTGGTCGGCCTGTCTTTGGTTTGATGAGATCGAAGCCTGGTGAGAACCCTCGTTGACTCTTCCTGTGAAATGACAGTTTAGTTTTAATGTGAGCCTAAACTTAACTCCCGATGGTTTTGCATTATGTTTCAGAAACTGTTACACTTGCCTGCTTGCAACCTGTTTGTATAGAGCAGCGTGACCTGGTCAGCCAGGTCCTTCTTCTCGCAGCACCCCTCGATGTCCACAAAGTACTTCTGAAGCAGGCTTTTCAGTTGATTGATCTTCAGATCCTGGATCACTTCGGCAGATGGGATGTCCCGTAGCGAGGACACCCTGCTCAGCGGTGGCCTCTCATTTTGGGCATGTGCATCGGGTGCGAAATTCTGGCCCGCGCTGGTTTCCCAGTCCATGAGACTATCCCGGTTTTGAGCGTTGGCTGATGCCGAGGAATCGCCAACCTCGGCAGTTATGCGAGAAGGCACGGGTTCGGACAAAGGCAGACCGCTCGGAGGTGGTATCACAATGTTGACTGGATTCTGGAGCTTCGTGCGAGAAAGATCAAAATATAACACCAGCGACGATTGCTAACACGAGGTGGATTTTCCAACTTACATCGACTTCGAGGGACCTCGGCCTAGTGGAAGGCTGCCGAGGAATCGGAGGCCTCCAGTCTGTATATTTGCCGAGCGTCTTCAAAATGAGCATGACCAGTTCGCCCTTCTCTCGCCCGTTGACCTCACTCTCGGGGACGCAAAGCGATGCGAGGATGTCCTGGAGGCCCTTGGCAGACAGCTGCATGAGACCGTCGGGCTCGTAAGAATCGCCTCTCGCAGCAGCACATCTCATGCACAATGTGTTGCTCGGGTTGAAAGCAGAGAGCTCTGCATCACATAGCCGGCATTTCCCAAATAACTATGATTTTTGACAAAAGGCTGTCAGTATCCTGGACATGTAAGGATGTTTCGATTTAAAAAACATTTGTGTATACCTGGCTTCCTGCACCTGGCTGGTTGGTGGACGAAGGTGGTGGAGGAATTGGCCGTGTCCACTTCATGCCGTATATGGCCAGAATCAGCTGTACCAGCTCAGACTTCTCGTAGCCCTGAGGGTTGTGGAAATGCAGCGTGGTGGCGATTTCGGTCAGCCTTTTGGCCGGCAGCTGCATCAAGTCTGTAGGGGTCAGTTTGACGTAGCGCTTCACCCGGCACTTGTGGCATAGGCTACCCACGACGCAGGCCGAGCATATCTTCTGCTTGCAAGCTTGACACTTGCCTCGGAACTGAAAACGAGATCAAAACGACAATGATTTCGACAGCTGATCTTCCTAAGGAACGTCCAAATGACTGCATTAAGCTTTAAGAAATTCAATTTTACAATGATGCGGTGAAGATCCTAATGCGGTTTTAACTGCCGATTAAATTGGGTTGATGGACTTACCCATTGTAGGGCACGAATTGAACTGAATGTCACTCACCATAGCGATATTTCCGACCAAAAGCCCTAGCTCCTTCCGACAGCACTTGCAGATTTCCTTTTTGGCATTCGCTATCCAGTTATCCACGCTTCCTTTGCTTGGGTTTTGCTTGAGCTGTGACATTGTTTCAATTGCATATTTGTAGGAGAACGTACTGTGGCGAAGAGAAGACCAGGCAAACAAGGTGGTGTCCCAAAAGCAGGCAGTGTATGACCTTTATCTATGGTATGACTAAACGAAACGAGACCCGAGGCAGCTGCGAAATACGACGGTAATCAACCGACAAGCATTAGATATCGTATAATTTTTTCACTGGAAACCAGAGCTGAACAAGGGAAAACGATTGCATGATAACTACTGATGAAGTCGATAGTTGTCCAGATTAGGGCAATTGAGTGGGAGTGTTTACGTAAACCTCACGAGCTACGTCCAGATTTCGACGTTTTTCGTAAATGAATGACATCGAATTCTCGTGAATGCTTCAATTTCATAAAATGGTTTACTATCGTAGTACCTTGGACTTCAAACTGGCTTGGGTTGTTTTTCGAAATACGATTTGAATCTTGTTCCACAACGATCGAGTCGAGTTTTCGACAATTTTGCTCACGATCGCCCTAATTTCACACCTATCACGCAAACATCGATTTCGGCAGCTCGTTAGCGTACGAAATGCTGATAAAACCATTCGGTACTTACTTTAAAAATCGCTTCCAAGGCCTGTTTCAGTGTTTCTGAACAACCTCCGGAGCCTGGACTTCGGTCTGCACTTGCCCTACGCACTTGGTATTCGGACGCTCTACACCTCGGAGCCAGCTTGAGCCAGCCGGTCACTAGCGCCGTGAGCCGGCTGGCGGCTGGTTTTTGCCTTGCACGTGAGCCCAGGATTGCACAAGCAATTCTATTGGCTTATATTAGAGCCCTCCGTAGGAAAGGAGTAAACCTAATACCTATCAAAACATTGTTCTACAAACATCGAGATCGCGCGTGCCGCGTTTTTATCAACCGTTTATATATATTTTCGCTGCTGTCAGCTTATACGTTTTTGGCGTAAGCGTGGTATTCATAGACAAGATGTTTCCATCAAGAAAAAGGGCGAAAGAACAGGTATGCCATTTAATTTTTCACAATCACGTAAATTCTCTTGCGGCTTTGGAAGCTTGTGGATTCGAAGTTTCGAACCCTGCATGGCCAGCAGGAATGCGCATGTTCATGGGAAATAAGTTTGAAACAGTAAAAATTACGTTTGATTTTGTAAACTGGTAGGTCAGTATAAATTGGCATTTGTTCCTACATGCGTTGTTGTGGGTTTGGTTTCCCGGTTTATTTGGATCGTTGCCATAAGAAACATGTGCGTTCAGTCATGTACATGTACATGATGTCGTCATTGCTGTTTTAAAATAAAAAAATATTTTTTGCCCCAGTTTTGCAAAAATGTCGCTTACGGCGCTTTCTGTAAAGTTTAAAAATTTTTTGGTTACGTGATCAATTTGGTAAAGGGGGTCCTAATCGTGAAAATGTGGGAGAGAAAAGCTTTCAACACCACTTTTGCTCTCAAGAAACAGGGTTCCTTCAGACCTGGAGTCAGGGAGATAGATAAGGCCTGGGAAGTCAGGGAAAATTGATTTATAAAACTTTGAAAAAGCCAGGGAAATTTAACAAAGCGATAATACATTTTAACACCAAAATCAAAAATGCGGAAGAAATTCATGATGAAATTATCCATTTAAAAAGAAATTTGTTTTCTAGCTCCTGTTTAATTATATAAAAATAAGCAATAAATACAG
This sequence comes from Kryphioiulus occultus, assembly GCA_034687865.1. NCBI lineage: Eukaryota > Metazoa > Arthropoda > Diplopoda > Julida > Julidae > Kryphioiulus > Kryphioiulus occultus. The sequence goes on from JAQGAF010004573.1 coordinate 8,805, forward strand.
CAATCCCTACATTGGTATGTGTCATAAATCATTCAGTGGTCAGGGTGTCACGGACATTTTTTTTAACATGTAAAAGTTAGGGATGTCGAAAATTTCATTTCTGTGGGAACCCTGATAAAATGTGTTCCTGAATCCTGTATACATACAGCGGGCTGGGTATTTAAATGCAAAGTTTGCATTATGTAGCAGTCTGGAATTCGAAACGACGCATCGTTTCATTTCGCTGTCAAGTTTGAATTGTTTCTGGGTTTTCTTCAATCCAACTTCTTCATAAACAACAACTTGTTTAGTAAACACAATTTGGACTAACAGACTATAAAATATATTTATTTAAGCAAATAACGTGGACAATAAAATGCTGTCAGATGAAACTATTAACACTTACGCACGTAATATTTGTAATAAATCATGGAGAATTTACTCTCGGAAAGTCTCAGATTACATCTGCCCTGATTATGCCAACATCAGAGAACAATCTTTTAAACAGTAATTGCAATAGAAGAGAACAGCGCTCTTGCACTAAATTTCTCATTTTGTAGTCAGATCTGTTCATTTCGAGGTATTGAGACTCCACAGCCTTTGTTTCATTGATATGGAACTTGAACAAAGCAAATATCTTATATCAGAATATCTGTTTATGCAGCACATGTATGACATTTGTTTCTTACAAGGGATATGAGATAACAAATAGCAATTGATAGCAGAGTCCTAACATCAACAGACAGGCCTATTATAGTTGTTTAGAAATTGAATTTATAACACAACTATGTAGGCCTATTCAGGGATAAATTTACACAAAGACTATTTCTCTCCTAAAAAACAAGTAAGAATTAAAACTTGAATCTTTAAATCTGCCGAATAAAAATTAAGTTATGTAGCTGTTTTAAATTATATAGTAACTTGACCTTTGATGGAATTTGACTTAGAATTAAGACGTAAACACGCGCACCACTCGGAAGATGTATTGATGGCATTTGGGACATTCTTTGACTTTGTTGCCACAGTCCATGCACATGATCGTGTGACCGCAATTCAAGAACACGCAGTCGGGAGGCTGATCGCTTCTCTTGCAAATGTAGCAGTTGTTTGCATATCCACACGCATCATTCGAATTAACTGTTTAAGGAAAAAATACAGCATTAATACCGGAAACTTGATCCAACTGTAGTCTCTGATTGACATTTCAACATTTGTACATACTGGTTTCGTTATTCTTCTCATCCTGCCAAAGATTCATCAGGCATTGTGCCATTTCCTCCTCTGTAAATGCTGAAAAGTCCACTGAATGTTTTGATAAAATAGATTTAATTTGGTGGTTGGTGAGTTTGTTGATGATTTCCTGAGAACAAGCGCCTTGTAACTGTCTCGATTTAAAAATGTGCACCACGCGCACAACAAACTTGCGGCAGATGGGACACTCTGGCATCTGTCGGCCGCATTCGGTGCACGCGGCCATGTGACCGCAGTCCAAGAAAACGCAGTCAATCGGGGCATCCATGCAGATCTTGCACATGTCCTCGTCGGGAATGGCGTCAACCAAAGCTGAAATGTACAATTTTTTCTCATTACTTAATCAAACAAGCCTTATTGAGCCCTGTGCAAAACTCTTTAAGCAAACTTACTCCATTTCGTAACGTCCTTCCATAGCTCCGTAACACGCTGCAGAAGCTCGCTGCGTTCTCGGCACTTGGTATATTCCACTTTGTGCTTGTGTAGCACGGTCTTGAGCTGGCGGTTGCTCAGCCTCCCAATAGCCTCGATGGAAGGAATGTCCCGCAGGTTCGGGATTTCCTCGGGAAACACAATGTTTGACTTAGATTCACCACCGCCTCCTCTGCCCAACCCGTTCCCAGAAATGGAGGTAGACGAGTTCGCCCCCTGACGGCTCGTTTCGGGCAGTTGGTCAGTTTGTCTTTGGTTTGATGAGTTGGAAGTCTGATGAGCATCCACATTATTGTCGCCTAAGGAATGTTAGTTTTGTTTTAAAGTGATACTCATTGATAGTTTCATTCAGTTGAAAGATTTTTTTCCATGTGGTGCACTTACCTGCACGCAAGCTGTTCATATAGAGCAGAGTGACCTGGTCAGCCAGGTCCTTCTTCTCGCAGCAACCCTCGATGTCCACCGAATGCTTCTGAAGCAGGCTTTTCAGTTGATGGATTTTCAGATCCTGGATCACATTGGCAGACGGGATGTCTCGAAGAGAAGACACCCTGCTCAGCTGTGCCCTCTCGCTTTCGTGCTCAGCAAGGCCAGAGTTCTGGTCCGTACTCAGCGCCCCTTCCGATGTGCTGGAATCTGCGCCATCCGTTGCCCAGCCAATGAGCCAGTCCGGGTTTTGAGTGGTGGCCGAAGCCGAGGAAACGCCCGATTCGGCACTGACAAGAGAAGGCACGGGATTGAATGAAGGCAGGTTGCTCTGTGGTGGTATCACAGCATTGACTGGGTTCTGGACATGCATGCGAGAAAAATCAAAATTTGTAGTAGGGGCTGGTTATCAACACGAGTTCGGTTTACCAACTTACATCGGCATCGACAGATCTTTGTCGGATGGAAGGCTGCTGAGGAACCTGAGGCCTCCAGTCTGGACACTTTCCGATCGTCTTCAAAATGAGCATTACCAGTTCTCCCTTTTCTCGCCCGCTGACTTCACTTTCAGGGACGCAAAGCGATGCGAGGATATCCTGGAGACCCTTGGCCGACATCTGCATGAGGCCGTCGGGCTCATAGGAACCTCCTCTCGCAGCAGCGCATCCCGCACACAATATGTCGCTTGGGTCAATGGCTGAAAGCTCTTCATCGCAGAGCCGGCATTTACTGGATAACTATGAGTTTGGCAAGAAATAAGTCAAATGTCATTCAGAATGTTGCGACTGAGAAATTTATAATTAATTATTGGAATGTCGCGCATACATTTGCGTACCACTGCCATCAATAGAAAGAATTTTGCCACTGCTTGTTGCGTATCATGAACATAAAATGCAAACATTGTTGAATTTTTTGATTCAAACATCTATGTTTAGTTTTGGACAGTCATGAACTTGTCGTCGTATACTGGCAACATTTTCTGCTGAATTTCATATGCAATTAAGCCTGGAGCCCACGAAAAACGTAAAACTGAATGCTGTTCAATTGTCGTGAATTTTTTCAAAACACGCGTCATTTTGTTTTACGCAAAACTTTAGAAGGCCATCAACGACGTCAATGGCATATTGTTTATTATACGGAACAAGATGCTTAACCCTTTGCATATTTCAATTTGTTTATACGTCATTCCAGCAATTAATTATCAAATAAATAACAAGACTATGACCAAGCCTAGTAGACTACATTACTGGGCAAGCAAATGTGGCGGATGAGTCCAATTATAAAAAATATTGCTACCTGCAACACTATAAGTATTAACACAAGAAATGCCCAAAAGTTTGTTCGGTTTACCTGACTTTCGACATCTGATTGGTTGGTGGAGGAAGGTTGCCCTGGAATGGGCCTCGTCCACTTCAGGCCATATATGATCAAAATTAGCTGAACCAGCTCTGACTTCTCGTATCCCTGGGGGTTGTGGAAATGCAGCTTGGTGGCGATTTCCGTTAGGTTTTTCCCCGACAGCTGCATCAGGTAGGCCGGGGTCAGCTTCACATAGCGCTGAATCCTGCATTTGTGGCACAAGTTGCCCACGACGCAAGCCGAACATATCTTCTGTTTGCAAACGTGGCATTTACCTCGAAACTGAAAAGGAAATCAAAACTGCCGATTTCCCAAATCCACGTAACATGACAAACATGAATGACAGGAGGTATACAGTCACTTACCAGAGCGATGTTTCCAACAAAAAGCCCCAGCTCCTTTCTACAGCATTTGCAGATCTCCTTTTTGGCATCGGCTATCCATCTATTTATGCTGACTTTCGTCGGATTTTCCTTGAGTCGAGACATTGCTTCAGTTTCATAGTGGATGGCAGGTCAGAGTGACTCAAGAGACAGCTGACTGAAATAATGCGACTTGAATCAATCAACAGGCAGTAAATATCGCGTGATTTTGCCCCCCCGCATACATACTGCAACACGGAATTACTGCCAAATTCGATATCCCATTGGGCGTGTTCTGTTTACCTTACACGTTTCGTTATTTAGGAAAGCACAGATCCTGAGTTATCCCCTTCATCACTGTGTTTGCCAGAAAATAAATGATTGGCTCACGCGAATTCACTTGAAGTTTCAAACTCACACACTTTGCTAATAACGCGTCATGCAAACATTAAGATCTTGGACTTGAAACACTTCAAAATAGTCTGCACTTCAAGTCCTCGTGCACTGCACATGGTATTCGGACGTCCTACGCCCTTCCAGCCGGTAGCCGACCTGCAGCGCCGCTAGCCGGCTGATAGCCGGGCTTGCGGAATTTCGAATTATGAATGTGGAATCATCGACAGGCTGTCCAATGATTTCGAAGATCGCTCGTATTACAAGGAATCGAGCCCGTCAGAGACAGGTAAATGCTGATTTACTTGGGGGGGAAGGCGTCTGCAAGGGCATCGTACTGTCATGGCCCCCTAGATGGTTCCGATAGGTTTCATCATGTAGTTCCATATTTTTGATTATCATAGCGAATTATAAACAAGACTGAAAAACTATTTTTGGGGTAGCGGCTGATTGGGTGGACAGATTTCAATGTAGTTTTCGCCAAAATTCATCATTATTAATGGGCTTTCAGTATAATTATATCATGGACCAAAGGTTTGTTCGTCTGATAACAACTTCGTTCCGCGGGGGTTATCAGGTGAACAAATCGCATGGTCCGTGAGATAAATGATACACTGAATATACAGTGGCTCAACGTCAAAATGATACACCTGCATTCGACTACTGGATCTACAGTTAATAATTTAAATTTCCTAAGGAAATAAAATTTCAAAGTGGATACTACTGCTCTATGCCTTTAATCACACATCAAAGAACAAATAAAAACCATCAATGCATAAAATGAATGAAAAGTTTAAAAAATATTCGCGAAAATCAATGTCAAAGTGAAAATGATACGGCAAAGGAAACGCCTCTTTGATGTGTGATTAAAGACATACATGTATAGCATTATCAACCACTTTGAGATTTTATTTCCTTAGGAAAATTAGATTATTAACTGTGATCCAGTAGTCGAATGCAGGTGTATAATTTTCACGTTGAGCCACTGTATATACCGGTAGGCCTACGCCGTTTTTCTGTTGTTCTTTTTTTGGGGTTAGA
>JAQGAF010004574.1:0-14046 GCA_034687865.1 Kryphioiulus occultus
AAATGGAGTGATAATTCTAGAATTGAAATGGAGTGATAATTCTAGAATTGAAATGGAGTGATAATTCTAGAATTGAAATGGAGTGATAATTCTAGAATTGAATTGTTTACAAGTACGCGGTACACAAATTGTATACAAATATACGAGTACATATAGAAATACTTGAATAATTTAATTATACAAATAATTCGACAATCGCATTGGATACAAGTCAATAATTACAAAACTGAAATCGAGAAATAATTCGTAAATCGAAATATATCGAGTAAGATTTCAGAAAGATTTTAAATGCATACTGAATTATAAAAATAAAAATATCGAAATTACGTTTTTATATGATTGCACGTATACAGGTATATATGAACAGTGTATGTGACCAGTTAAGCTCATATTTACACATAGTCATAATTACAAACGGCGTGCAGAATTTAAATTTCTGCAAATTACTCAGTTACTATAAATGTACTAAGTGCATTTTTACATCTTATAATGTGTGTCATTTTGGTTTTCAAACTAACAAATTGGTTACTTATTAGCCTTAAATATAAATGTTATGGATAAACATGGCGGAGTGCATAAGGAGGGGTCAGGCTAGGAGGCACCCGTAAATAAGGCGCCAATTTTGGGCAATAAAATATGAGCGAGGGTCCTTTGAATATTTTTCTATTTCTTCCAATTTATCTTTAGGCTCAATTGGGGTGTGCATGAGGTGCCCTATACCTGCATGCGAGGAATATTATTTTGCTATAGGTGGTGCAAGGGTACCGAACTATCCGTGTAGGTTGGGTATATGGGAAATATCTGCCTTTAGGCAAAGGGCAATAAAAGCAACGCAGAGGACGGACTAATTGTTTTATTGGGAGAAATTTATACGATTGCGGCCAGAAATGAAGTCGAAAATAAAAAATTCTTGGAATTTAAAAAAGGTCCAAAAGGTTTTTTTTCTCGCTCTCAAGTGAAAGTACATTACGTTTACGTTGAGGAAATTTGCAGTATAGAGTAGTCTGTTTGGCTAGAAACCAGAAAGAGAACGTGTAATTTATAATATAATTATATAATTACAGTATAATTATATTTAATTTATTGACGAGGGATTATGATTCCTGTCAATTTTAATGTATTAGTATTTAATGCGTTGTCGTTGAATTTCAAAACGAAAATAAGTTTCCAGCTATTTTACAGTAAAAATGTTGAGAAATGCACGAATCTATCCTAGCTAGAACTTGATATATTAAGTTCAATTTCAATATATAATTAAATTTCTTACTTAATTTCAATATATATAATTTCAATAATTTCAATGGATTACAACTTGTATAACGAAGATAATTATTTTTGACTTATTTACAATCAAACAATTACCTATACAATATAATAAATCTTAAAAAAATTCCAGAAAATATGGACAATTTCAATAATACAATATTTAAATGTACTTAAATATAATAATTAATTTCTAAAATATACTTAAATAATACTGAATGAATACTTAAATATAATAATTCAAAATACAATTTTTATATACAGTGTATATGCAAGGAGTAAATTGTATTTTTAATTTTTCAAAACCCGAAGTTTTGATCCAAAGCTCAATTAAGAGTTTTGAGAAATGCAAAGTTACAATTTTTTATAAATACTCACTGCACCATTAATACGTTATATTTTCAATTTGGTCAAAGCCAAAGTTTTGACCCAAGAATACAATTCAAAATACATTTTTTTAATAAATACAATGAATAAATTATAGTTTGAATTTCTAAAAACCCATATCAATAACTAAAGTTTTCACCCAAAACTCACTAACAAACTCATTAACAATTTTCTATAAATGCTAATTAAAGTATTTTGAAAATCTCAAAGCCCAAAGTCCATATTTGTTTATTTTTTTGCAATTTTTCAAACATTACCAACTCTATAAGGGGTCGAATATTTGTCAGGCGCCCGGTACGTTAAACCTATAGCGTCAGATCCCAGGTTCGAGTCCCGACCCGACCATATTTTTTTCTCGCTCAATTCACTCTTGTTTTTCATCTTAAACATAAAATAAATTCAACCACATTTACCGGAGTGGTTTTTTTAGGCAGTTACAAATACATTAACTGTAAAATCAGCTTTTATTAAGTTTTCTTACCATTTGAAAAATCCACTTTTTTTAAGGAAAAACATTTAGGATCAAGAGTGTTTAATACAGACATCGAGATCGAGTTGCTAAGGTTTTTTGGCGAGTTTAATCCTTGCTGAGCAACGCAAACCCGACTCGTTGTCCCAATTTTTTTTCTCGCTTTTTCTGATAACTTCAAAATGGCCGCCACAGGGCGGTTCCCTTTGATCTCCTTTGATACCGCCTTTGCCGTTTTGGGGGCGAGGGGTTGACACCCTGCGACCCCACCCTGTCAAAAGGGGTAAGTGGCCATGACGTCATCAATATAATGTACATGTACCAGTAGTGTAATGCACACAGTATTTGATGAAATTGAAAGCTAATAATTCGCAACTATGGCATTGGTCATTAAAATCGTGTGTGTTAATGTCAGGGACTCATTGTACACGTGTGAACAAAAATAAGGCTAGATTTTATGGCGATACGACTTAATGACCTCGTTAATTGATACGCACCAGAAATGCCCGAATACACTATATACGAGTTAGCAGGAAATTCATTGTCTGAATTTCGACTAATGGATAATTAACACGTTTATGGCGCCATTTTGCGTAACTCGGGTTAGGTAATCGGGGATTAGCAGAGCATTAAACGCAGGAAACCAGCTGCAGGATGATACTGTTGTATACGTATGCCTGGAAATACCTTGCATGGGAAATACAGTAAGGTCTCAAATATTTCGACATTTATTTGGAAATGTGGGAATGCCTTATGAGAAATTGTAAATTGTGAATGTATACACGTAAGGTATACAGTACTTAAATTTGGCGTTTCTTGGAAATCTTGCAAAATGCCCAGTACGAAATTCTGAGATAATATACATGTATACATGCGGATATTTTGGAAATGTGGATCTAAAATGTTGAAATATTCGTGCATTTTGGATACACTGTACACATGGGTATCTTAGAAAGTTATGTGAGAAATTATACAAAAACGATGAAATATTTGGGCATTTTGGAAATATAGAAATTTTAAACAAATACTCTTAAATTCTGAGACATTTTTATGTTTTTGGGAATGTGGTTGTTTTATAGAAAATAAGGTGAACCAGAAAATAAGCCATATTAATTTCACATTTCAAACATTTCAATATTTCCAAAACATCAAAATATTTCAAAATTTCACATTGCGTACATTTGGGAATTTAATGTGGAAATTCTGTCAAAATTCCGAAATTAGTGGTTTGGAAATGTGAAAATCTGTACATGTATGAAAAGCCCATACAAAATGATGAAACGTTGAAGACCATTTTGAAAATTTTAGAAGACACCCTATGAAATTCTTATTTACAGTATATCGATGTTTTGGAAATGTGGAAATTATTTGAAAAATTCTGAAATGCACTGTATATGAAAACATTTGAAAATATGGAACTCTTAGAAAAAGTGTAATTTTGAAATATTTCGACTTTTTTAACTTGGCCCATATCGAATTTATGGAAACAATAATCGTATTATAAGAATTATATACAGTATATAGGGCCACATACATACGCGTTTAAAATGAGTATAAAAAGCTCGTATTACGAAATCCCAGATGTTTGCCATTGAAATGTAACACGTAAATAACGAAATAGATAACTTTTTCATTCAGGGGATGCGTTTGTTACCCATGTTTCTCATTTGTAACATGATACACAGCAAAACACATAAACACAGCAAATGCTTTTTTTTATTTTTTCATTTTTGACGACATTTTCCCGATGATTCGTATACGGAATCACAAAATCGATTGATACAAATCCATTTCCATATTAGGTCTTGTATATGCATGCTGAATATTTATTCAAAAATGTCCGTTTATTTTTGCTAAATGATGTCCTAAACATACTTTCTGTATGATTTAATATAGTCATTGCGTAAATACGTATAAGCCCTAATAAATTATAGAATCCACGAAATGCACGCCTATAGCAAATAATTCGATATCTGCAGAACGTACGGGGTGACCATAAATTATACCCACCCCATTATATAATAAACAATGGGGTGAATACTTTACGGACACCCTAATTTACAGCATACGGTTATTTGTTGTTGAAAAAAGTTGCATTTTCTCGTTTATTTTTATATTTCGAAGAATTTTTTCACGATTTAATTTTTTTCATATTTTGCTAATTTTGTTTTTTAATTATTGGGGCAATCAATCAGTGTTTTTAAACGTCTAATTATAATGAATGGATTTATAAGGCAATCTAGCGAATATATTCAGTGATTTGCTCGAATTTACGACCCGGAGGAAAGTCACTAAAACGATAAAAGAAAACGTACTGTATAAAGTTTATTTATTTATACGTGTACAGTTACTCCTCCGAGGTATACAGTGTGTCCTTTCACTCTGTTTTCCTCTCAGAAATCACGCTAATCGTAACTCGGTGCATCGCTACGAAAATTAGGGTGAGGGAGGGTCGACGAAATGCCGAGCCTAAATTTTTCAAAATAATATTTGGGTCAAAAGCCATTAATTGAATTGTCGTTAAGTTTTGCGAAAAAAAATTCACCGAGGCAATTTTTTAAGTTATTTTTATTATTATTATTAATTTTTTAATGTGTTTTAGTTTAACTAAAACGCCATCATTGTTGATCTAATGTTGATATTCAATGATACTTAAGTGATGAGCGCTAAATTTAGAAGTTACTTGAGAACCTGTCTAAAGTAATATCCTCGGGACCGGTGCTGAATATCAGCTTAGATAGGTTATTAGTTGGGTCAGACATAAACCTACATGGCGTCCCAAATTTGGTGCCCAGAAAATAGCGAATAGCAGAAGTAAACGAGACACTTTGATATTTTGCCGAATAGTGTCTACCCGTCATGGATCATGGAAGTCATAGAATTTTATTGATTCATAAAATAAAAATGTGGATTAAAATCGACCATTTGTCATCCAGTTTCAAAAAGAAATTCCCATAAAGCCTTTTTTGGATCAATAATAATGTCATCACTGTGGTATAGAGAATGTTTCTGAAAATCGCTATTTATATATGACAAAGCTTGAAAGCCCTATATTCTAATAGTCATGGAAAAGGAATGAAATTTGTAATACCAAACCCAGTAGACACCCGGCAACTGTACTTGTAGTATTTGTTCGCGAAAGTTGGGGACCAATGCAAAACAATGCTAAAAATGTTGAGAAAATGGTTATGGGGTTTTATTACCTGTAACGTGGTGCCGCACCTGACATTAGTTCAGAGGGGATATTACTTTAGACAGGTTCTACCGTAACACGTTTTCCCATCCGCCATTTTGTTTGTTCGGCGCCAAAACCGTCCCGCCCTTTTCGTTTCGAAGCGCGCGACGTTGGCCCCGCCCCGGGCGTCGCGATTGGCCGACGCTGCACACGCGCTACGCTGCCATTGGCGGCGGATCGTCCAATGCGCGCTTTGTCCCCGCCCCCTGCGCTCGTGCACCCGCTCGCCTCCCCCTACCTGGGCTCCGTCAAGTGGGTGAGCACGATCGGCACGTCGTGGATCGCTGCTCCTGCTCCTCGTCCAGCGAACGACTTAGTGAGGATTTTTCGCGTCGTTTCGTCCTCGCAAAAGTCACTCGTCCGTCAAAGTGAAGCCAGTTTCTACTCGTTTCTCGTCGCCTCGGACGCCCGGGACAGTGGATTTAACCGCTCGGAAAAATCGGCCAATTTCACTTTCTCAACCGCCTTCTCACACTGGGAACCTAAACGGAACCTTAGCTGGACCTCAGCCGCAGCCGCCACTTTTAACGGGCCGTTAAAACCGAGGGTTCAAAGTTAAAACTACCAGCCAATCGGCCCCGCCCATCGTCGTGCGCGTGCGAGACTCCATCTGTTCCTTCATCCGGGTAGCCAACATTCGCGCGTGCTTCGGGAATTCGGAATTAGTTAATTCGAACGTTCCACGTTCGAGAAAGAGAGCTCGTGAGTTCGAAAAGGCGAATTCGAATTATTTGAAAACGTCGAACGTCGTACGTATGCTCCCCATTTGCTGGAAGGAGAGCGCGTGAGTTCGAATTTTTAAAACATCGTACATCGAACGTTCCCATTCAGAAGAAGCTTTATAAGGCGAATTCGAAAAAAAAAAGGAATCGAACATCGAACGGCTCCATTTGCAAGGAAAGCGCGTGAGTTCCACGAAGCTAATTCAAATTTTCCGAAAAATTCGAACATCGAACGTTCGATTTGCGAAGGGTCGGAAAAGTGAATTCACAATTTTCGTGAAAATACGAACGACGAAACGTTTCATTGGGAAGGCGGAGGTAGCTCGTGGGAGTTGGGAAAACCGCACGTGAGACTTCAAACAGCTCATCAACAGTTAGTTGATCGAGTGGCTGCGTTCTATCGTTTTTGAAAATTCAAACTGGTACATTCGCTAAACGCCACGTTTTCTGGCGTGGATTTCAATCAGATTTTTCGTCACGAGTCTCGCTTCTACGGCAATGAGGGATTTCTCGCCGCAGCCGCGTAATCGGTCGCCCTAACGGCCGGCGTGGGTCCTTCCCTCGCACCATGGTTTTGTACCTGAACCACTGTCAGCAGAGCAGCAGCACCGCCGCAGCCACAATGTACCCCGCTAGCAACCACCACCGCCACCACCCTCACCCCGGCCACCAGAACTTCAGCATCGCTCCGTACGGCTACGGCGGTCAGCAGTCGTCCGCCGGCGTCCAGTACGGCTCGGACATGGGTTGCGCCGTCGCCGCCCAGTACCAGATGGCCGCCGGACTGACCGACGCTTCCGGCATGCAACAGCCGGCCCCTTGGCACACGCCAGCCGTCTACATGTCCTCGTGCGCCCGCGGACCCGTGCCCTTTGACCCAGACTGGGCCTCCCAGGGTCAGCAGGGTTGCGGCCACGGGGCGCAGCCCCAGGGTCTGGTGTCCGCCGGCTCTCCTTGCGGCTTCGGCGCCTACAAACTGACCGCTGGTCAGTCTACCGCCACCGCCGCCGAGCAGGAGTACGCGGCCCAAGTGCAAGTGCAGGACCTGACGCACGCCGGACATCACTCGCCCGACTCGGGACTGACCGTGTCCAGCGACGGGGTCAGCAGCTCAGACTCGCCCCAGCACCCCAACGCCCACCACGTGCAGGCCATGAACAGGCCAGCGCCCGTCAGAAGCCCTTTCGAGTGGATGAAGACAAAGTCCGCCTTTCCGGCCCCGCACAATTCAGGTAGGGACACCCGAGTGTATACGAAATGGGGCAATGGGGAAAGGGCGTTTTGTGTCAACAATCGTGACATTTTGACAAATGGTGACGGGGGGTGGGGGTGAACCGAATGTAATTATTTGGGATGAAATGTTTGCAAAATTAAATATTTTGCTAAACGACATTTTTGCTTTCGCAATGGGCTTTTGTAACTATGAGTAATGTGATGTGCTCGATGCATGTTGATGCATCTCGGTGATGGTGTCATCACTCGTGCTGGGGTTTGATAATGATGACAAGTGCTGACACTGGGAGGAGGGTGTGAAAAATCACGATTCCGTGATGACTCGATTTTTGAAATTGTTTTGAGTTCGAATTTTTGAAAAAAAATCGAACATCGAACGTTCCGTTTAGAAGAAGCTGGAAAAGACGAACGTAACGTTCGATTTTTTTTAAAAATTCGAACTCACGCGCTCTTTTTCTAGCAAATGGAACGTATAGCACGTTTCAAATAATTCGAATTCGAAGTTTGATAATTGGAAGTGGGGGGGGGGGGGATTATTTGGCAGTACCTTTAAGGCACCTAATGACACGCATGCACATTACACGCAAACATTTAAGGTTCACGAAATGTAATACCGAAACCCTCGGGACCTAAATGGTCCAAGGGCGCAATCGTTAATTGATGATCTCACCGTTAATTCGGCCCTTACATAAACTCCGAATTTAGGACGCGAACTCATATGCTGAATTTTAACCTTTAATAGACAACGATAGACAAATCGTTCACTCATGCAATTCAATACACATCAATATTGTAAGCAGTTTAAAAACAGCTTTACAGTAAGTGTATTCGTACGCAGTTTGACGTTCGCAGTACTTTATATCCGGATTTAATATGCGATTCAAATGATACACAAATGTTAATGTCAATGCTCGCACGATAAGGCCCATAGAAGTGCACATGAGGTCCCTAGGGCCTCGTATAGGTCACGCGTTGAGTAGGTTTAGGCCCTATCGCTTTGACACGTCCAAGGTCAGTGTCTCGATTTGAATAACAATGATTTACGAGGTCGAATCGTGTAGCGTCTTGCGAGACTTCTTAGATGACCCTGAATACCTTTGCATTTTTTGTTTGCTTTTGTGGGTACACAATACGTGTACTAAACTCTAATCTCGATATGTGTCTATGGGTTAAGAGCATGGACACTCCGATAGTGAATTTAATGGTCATGCTTGTGTTAAAATTTTGCTAATTTCTTATTTAATTCCTCATTATATAAAGTATGGAAGAAGTCCTCTATCACCAGCGTATGGTGAACTCCTTTGAATCATTCAAAAATGCACACCGGTCATGGAAAAGACATGAAATAAAATTCGAGTCATGGAAAAGTCGTGAAATTCACATCAGGGTCATGGCGTTTTTGCCTTTGCTTCAGCAATTAAAAAAATCTGTTAAAATTCATCATTTGTCATCCATGTTTCGCAAAAATTGAACAATTTTGAACAATAATCATGTCATCATTGTGGTAGAGGATATTTCTGAAAATCAGTTTAGTGATTAACGGCCCCAAATCCTATATACTGTAGTCATTGAAATTTTTTTGAAGTACATGTAATGAAAAAGATAAGTCACGCAATTTAAAATTCCAAATCCAGTTGACATCCTGATGACAACAAGCTACTGTACGTTCTCGTGAGTCAACTTTCGTCGTTCAACAGTTCATATACGTTTCAACAAAAAGGTATGCAACTTACATTTGAAGATGACATTGAGCATAATTCTGCTTTCTGAATTTTTACGAAATTCGCATTAAATGGAACGCGAAAGAGGAATGGAACACAATTCGACCAAAATTCGAATGTGTATACGCGTGCCAATTCGGAAGTTTGTTCGTTCACGCACTCTAAATGAAACGAATTGAGCCAGTTGAAAGCTGTTGAAAGACCAAAAGTATGAAGGGTGATCAACTTTGTTCGGTTCAACAAATCATTGATCAACGCTGCTTCAAGTCTGTTGAAAGAGTGATCAACTTTGTTCGATTCATCAAATCATTGATCAACGCTGATTCAAGTCTGTTGAAAAAGTGTTCTCACGTTTCAACTAGCTTTCAACGGAAAGTTGATCGTCAAAAATTGAATCGTGAGAACGCGGCTTATATATATACCTTCGAAACGTTTCTGAGTTGCTCGCTATCTTAATTACCTTAAATATATTTTATTTCTGAATTTCAATGCATGAAAACCGGTAATATAGATTTCTATTACCGATTTAATCATTACATTACACGTGTCATTTTCTACGTGAGTATTTTTAAATTATGATGACTAACATAAAACATTCAATAGTCACTCTTAATATTACTATTCATAATATAAGAATCCTTACCGAGTTTTATTTACGCATGAAACTGTTCGGAAATGCCGATAGAGGGCAGAGTGATAAGTCCAACCTTAACCTGAAACGCACGTTTCGGTAATATTTCTATTACATCACGTAATTTCTCGTCTATTTCGAGTATCGTCATGGTTTTTTTTACGCTTGGGAAGGCGAAGACGTGCTGCTTAATTTAATGAAATTTTTGAGGTGTTTTTTGGCGTATTCTCGCCCTGTGTGTGTGTACGTTGCTCTCGTGGAAAAATTTTCAATAAATTTCCAGTCTCCATGCACGCATGCACTGCATCAGCTAGCGTCTTTTAATAAGCGTGGTTTAAAGTGGTAATATTTCGCCATGATCGTGCGGGGGTGGTTGGGGGGCTCCTTGGATACGGTCATTCGACGGTACCGATTTTTCACTCCCTTATTTCTCGCCAACTCGTTTCACTTTTAATAAGGCAAATGTTTGCTTTGGCGAAATACAAACTGCAGCTCGCGCTATGGATGGATACATGTACAGTTCGTGCAAATAAACCGAGAGCTTCTCCGAAAACGTAGGACGAGTTTTTCTCGTTTTCGCAACTTTAATCGCAAAGTTGCGAACGTTCGATGTCGACAAACGACAATGTGCGCAGAAACGAAAAAATTACTCGCTTGCTGCGTGAGTTTATCTCAAGTTGGTTTTCGAAATACGCCTACACACCGTTGAAAAATTCAAGAAATTTTTTTTGACAATTTTATGTGTATCATAGTCAATGGCTGAACGCGAAAAAGTTGAAAATCAGAAACTGAGACATTTGAATTTCAGACATTTTCTACTCCAAATTTTTATACCCAATGATTGAACACGGAAAAGTTAAAAATCATGTGGTGATTGAAGTCATTGAAATTTTCTGCCCCAAATTTTAACTGCTTTCGATAGGGCGCTAAAAATACAGGGGTTTCTACCGGTCATGTAAGTCATGGAAAAGTCGTAAAATTTACATCAGTGTCATGGAAAAGTCATGAAATGAAATTCAGGTCATGGAATTCAAGGAGAAATCATGAAATTTACATCATACATCAGGGTCATGGAATGTTAATCTTTTAATTCACAAAATTAAAATTTGGGATTAAATTCTTCATTTGTCACCTATTTTTTCCAAACAAAATTCGCCTTTGCGGCGTGTTTTTGGCCAATGATGTCTCAACAGTGGTAGATATTGTTTCTAAAAATCGGTATTTAGTCATGACATAAAATTTGAACGGCCCCGTATTCGAATAGGTACCGGTATGGGAAATTTTTTTGAAGTCTTGAAAGTTATGAAAAAAGGTCATTATAAATGTTACAATACCAAATTCAGTAGACACCCAGAAATAGCATTTTTCCAGGGTAGATTTCGGGGAAAGTGATTTTTAATGCCGTTATTTCGAATCCGATTTCTTTTATTATTTTATTGTCACGCGAATTACCCAGTTATTGCTTTTCATTGTTGTTTATTGACCCACTAAAATGTATACACCGACTTAGGCCTGACACGGTACAAAGAATTAAACTCGAATTTGGAAGGAGAGCCCTATAGGCGGCCATTTTGAATGAGACAATTCAGGTGTGATGGACCCACAATTTTGCGCGGTTTTTGAGACTAATCGTTTATAAAGGGCCCTTAGTCCGAACCATGCCTGTAATTCATGTTAAATATACCTGAAATTTCAACGCAGAAAATTGACTTCTTTTGACAATTTATTCTTACGTTAAAAACAGATTTTTCTTCTAAAACAGAAAAAAATCTATAACCAATTTGATCATAAAAATATTTCGATTTTCCAAATTTTGCTATAATGTATACATGCGTCCATGAAAAATTATACTGCTTGAATTGCTGGTTGTGTTCGGTATTGAATTTCCCATTTTATTTATGGTGTTTGTTGAGAACTGCATTTTTACACTCGAAATTGAAGTTGAAATTGGGAAAATCTTTTGAATCTACAGAATTGATTGATTTGTGGAAGTTTTGCAATTTTTTTTTTTAGAAAAATCCAAAGAATTTTGAATTTCAAACCGTCCAAAAATAAATTTGTCGAAATTAAATGCTGGATCTTTTATATTTTCTTTCTGTTGAAAATTATCTTTGAGAATTGATTGGAAGTTTACACAATTGTTTGCGAATTTCGAACAGTTATTCGAAATTCGAAAACGAATGAAAATAATATTTCATCGAAATTCGCAACAGCAATTCCAAAAACGTTAAATTTGAGATATTTTTATATCTTCTTGAATGTCGAATGACTTCGAAATTAGCCGACAATATTAATAACATAAAGTCGAAAAATATCATTTTGTCGAAATTCGAAACGACGTAACATACGAAAACAAATTTGTCACAATTATCATTAGATTTTGGATCGGAATTATTTGTTGAGAGTTTACGAGATATATTTACGGTATCGGCCTATTCATTGAGTATTTTAGCGCATATATAATTTTACTTTTGAAATTGTGTATATAGGAGAATTGGTCTGACAATTATATTCTTTCGATTTAGGGCCTAAACGGCTCTGTTCAGCGTCACTGGGCCCTTTGGGGTGTTTGCGGTAATAGGCCTATATCTCGTCGGATGGCAATAAGCAATTGAGTTTTATTGGAAATGAATGATTATTTTATTGTGTACAGGCAATGATAATAAAAACGTGAGCGCAATAGACTCTGCATGATCGTTTTAGATCCTCAGCAGGCTCAATGCTCATGTCATTTGGCGCTAAAAACATGTCGCCAGGCAAATTAAATCACGTATTTGTGTGTGCGCGTTGTATTTCTATTCGAATTAAATTAACGAAGTCATTCACTAATCAAATTATTGAAATTAAAATTGGGGCACATGGCTACATACACTGTATAGGGTCAGCATTTTCGTTTGAAGCGATTAAGGGCAGCCTGATAAAACCATATCAGGCATCAGCCTTGACTTATACTTTTATTATCGCGAAAATGCGCTTAAAATCCCCAAATTCCTGGGCAGTTTTGCACATTTTCAACATTTGAATAATGCATTCACTGCCACGTTAGGTTTCTTTAGACATAGGTGCCATTATTCTTCGCGTTCGAAAGCACCATCTTTTCTTATTACGTCAATGCGCGCGTGCGTTCCAAAGAACTTCTTCGCGTGCATCGAACGAACGTTAGCGCGTGAATGCATTTAGAACAGAATTCGCGTTCGAAAACCTTGGCAACAATTTATGCTTAAGAACTATATGAGGTATATGGTAGCGAATGCATTTTTTATTAACGGAAAATGCACATATCGATTTAAGTAATATGAAAATATCGCTCAGTTTTTGTGATGTGCAGGTAGGAGCAACAGGGTGCCGCATGCAGTCATCGTCTTCGGCGTATGCAGTTTTTTAAGGTAGCAATATGCCTTGGTTTTCAATACACTACATTGGAACCTGTCTAAACTAATATCCTCGGGACCTGCACCCTGCCTGCACCTGACATTAGTTTAAAGTTAAGAGGATTACTTTAAAACAGTATTATTTAAGCAAGTTGCGCTGTATCGTGATTCGAATCGAGTAATTTTAGCGATATCGCAACCGTTCTAAACAATGAAATTTGACCTCATCGACCCCCGCGCAAGAGGGACCCAGGGGGAAATGACTTTAATCAGAAACAGAAATGAATAATCGCTGGTCGCGGATCAATTTTCACCCCTAGGGCCCCAAATGGACGCTTTCTATATGCGAGGGTCAGTTTCGTAACTTGACCTCTGCCACGCTTTTAATCGGCCTCAGATGACCTTTTCCGCATATCGATATTATGTTCAGTATACTGTACATGCATGTAAAAGAAAATTTCATCAGTTATGAAAATTGACCAAAATGCTGTAGATGGAAGGAGCTGTACATGTCTAGGAGAAGATGATATACCGTAGATTTTCGTTAACAACTATTCAATTAAATTTTGATGACAAAACAGATTAGTGTGGCAATTTCTCGAGTTGTGCATGGCAGACATTTCCGAAATTGTTATGGAAAAATATTTGGTGATTCTCAAATTTTACCAGAATTAAAAGTTGCACACAACTTAAATATAAACTTAAACGAAATGTTATTTCGAAAAGTAAAATTAAAAATTACAATGTAATCAAATTCTCATTAATTAATTGAAATATCTTAGGTGATTCTCAAAGTTTACCATGAATTGAAAGTTGCTCATAAAATTGCTTCAATTATCATCATGGCTGACCACAACTAAAATATAAACTTTAATTCACTTCAATTCAATTCAACACCCTACTATCAGTAACTGAATACCTTGTGTTAGGGGGGTGCAATCCATCAACCCAATTTAATCGGCAATTACCGCCGCATTAGGGTGGATACAACCTGCACCATCATTGTAAAATTGA
>JAQGAF010004575.1:0-14045 GCA_034687865.1 Kryphioiulus occultus
CATGCCACACAGTAGATGCTGCTATGCTTCGCAATGTCCGCATTAATCTCGTCACACGAATGCAGAGTTGCATTGTTCTGAGGTTAATTTGCAGGTTCTGTTAACAATTTTTTGAGTCACTGTATGCATATAAATGGTACACAATGAATGTCAAATTTCAAACCTGTAGAAAAGTCAACAAATTATGTGAAAATAAATTTGTAATAGTTGTTAACAACCATGTCTTGCCAGGTTCATAAAAGAAAGTTGTTAATTCCGTTAAGTTCCCGTATCTTATCAGGTATTTCTTTAAATAAGTCCAATATTATAAAACAAAATATAAAATTAGTCATTGTTGCAAATGATGTAAAGTTCCAAACAAGTAGATATGACAGCATTTTGTATGACAATAAAATGGTAGAATTATGTATGTCAGGTTCTTAATTTAATGTTCTTTAATTTAAGTTCTCATGCCTTATTTAAATAAAATTGTGTGGTATTTAGTTAAATAATGTAGGTATTATACAGCGTAATTTCTTTCCATAAATATTTCTTGCGTTTTTCACATTGTAAATATTCACATGCTTCCACATTCACATTCAAGTAGGTTTTCTACACGAATTTGCCGTATGCAGGTACATTTAGTGCTAATGTCAAGTTGGCTAATGTTTTATAAATAGTTACCTAATCTTTAAGCTGTTTAATGCTTGGATTCTTAACTTTTATAAATTTATTTTGCGTTTTTAAGGCAATCCAAGGTAGTCTGATGTAATGCCATATAGTTAATTCCATATCTATGAATACTTTTAATTCAAGCATAATAAATTGCCGCTTTTATCTTACTGTCCAATAATACTTTAGAGAGTCTAGACACATCCTACATTTTCTCAGTTTAATAATTAACCCCTCAACATGAGTTAGAATCAACATATAATTATAAGAGACGTTTTAGGGAGGCAGAATAAATATCAACGTGTATGTACATGTATGTAGGATATTTGATGTTTTGCTATTGAGCCGTAATCTGCTAGTATTTGGGTGTACTCCGATATAGTCCCTGCGCCAGCATGGACACTGCAAGAAAGTGGCTCGTGAGCTGGTTGCGATTTGGGTGAACAAAAGCAGAAATTACATTGCGGTTATGTTAGTTTAGGTTTATCAAAATAAAAAATATAAAAATATGGATAAATTCAGACAGCGTGGACAGGTGTAATTAGTGTATATTAGACAAATAGTTGCAATACACAATGTATACATTAAGTGCACATTTAGAGCAGGCTCTATACCGTAGTTTATCTTAGCATTTTATAAACAGAAACAGAAAATTCAATAATGCTGTACGTTATTTACTGTATGGCAGTTGTGCTTGAATTGCTTCTGCTGATGAGATAGTGTTTCTGACTTCATAGAACAAATAAGAACAACATGAAATAAAACTTAAAATTCAAGACAATAACTTGAAAATTGTTTTGTTGAGAAGTTTTAATTCGCTAAATTTGACGCCTTAGAGATTTAATAATGGAATTATCGACATGCATGACAGGAAATATGAAAATGCCAATTTGATTTTAGGGTTCATATAATTTTCGAAACATACGCGTGCCTAATTTTGGCGCCCCCACGCTATTAAACCGGCTGATGAGTGAGAAGATAAGTGAATGGAGTCAATAAAATTACTCGTTGCCATATAATTATAAGATTAATAGAGAAGTAAACTTTCATGGCAGGACGATGAGTTGCGATGTCACGCAATTTTCTCTGGTATTTTCCGAGAATTTCCGTTGAGGAATCCCTCAGGCCTAGTTTTACGGCTCCCTGAGCGACGAGACATTTCTGCTGATCTCCTTGGCAAGTAACCTTGTTTTGAATCATGATACAACACATCCTAGAAACTTAGTAATGACATTTCTTCAGATCTAATTGCTCTGTTAATTGCTTTGCTATTGTCTTAATACGTGACAACATGTACTTGTATAAAGACAGTAACATCAAGAAATGTCGGCCATACTATGGTATATGCCCTACTGCTGCCCTGCTCCAGCATACACTATGAGAAAGTGTGCTTCTCCTAACGGCTCTTAGGTTGACAGTGATTGCCAGCAGTTAGGGCAGGCAAAATCAGCAAATGTCAAAGTTGTTTGTTTTGGTTTGAATATGCCAGGTTAGGTTGGTATAAACATAAGAACACAAAAATCTAAAAAGACAAATAATGCACATGTGTTTTGTGCACATTTGGTGTTCATTTAAGATTCTGAAGTGATTAGTTTAAAAAAGTACTGAGAAAAATGTTTATCGCAGAAAATTGGTTGAAAAGTGATTGCATGACTAATTGAAATTGGTTATGTTTCCTTCATATATTGTTTCAAAATGAAATTTGTCTGATATTTCAATAGCAACCATCTATTGAAACATTATTTGCAACCAGTATGATATTTCCTTCTGATATTGTTTCAAAATGATATTTGTCTGATATTTGAATAGCAATCATGTATTGAAACATGATTTGTAACCAGGATGCAACAGGTTGCAATAGGTGGTTGTTTAAATGAGTAGTTGCAAACCTGGCAGTAAATTGGTTACCGTTGATTGCAAACTGAGTCAACCCATGTGTTTTCTATACAAAAAATTTCATTTTCTTACCAACAGTTAAACAAACTTCTAAACTGAAATCGAAAATTTGTTTTAAATATGTTTTAAATTTGTTTTAAATTTGCTGGGCATACGTGTACCGAATGTCCTAAAAGGGTAATATACCATTGCAATGGGTCCTGCCTGTTCGTGGAATAATATTGCTGCAATTTTCCAACCTGCAAAACATGTTACTATGGCATTCCTTCTTTAGGAGACCCTGTATATTCCTGTGCAGTGTATAAGTGGAAAGAATCTAAAATCAAAATACTCATGGTTAGCGGTATTCATGGGGTGATTTTATTGCCAGTTTATCACCAGTGCTTTTGAATTTACTACCAATTTTTCAGTTTACAATGTGCTTATTCCATAAGGGAATTTACTACATAAATAGAGCTGACATGAGGGAGACCTAATACAGAAGATTCAATAAATTATATGGATCCTAAACGTGTGAAACACGTACTCATGCATGCGTCCCAAGCCCCACCTCATGACAAATGCTTTCCAATATCATACACACTAGAGCGAAAATTTTACCATACAATCTCTTGGAGCACTTTAGTCAAACTGCCCAATCCCATAACCCCTCTAGTTTACAACAGATATCTTGGACAGTTTTCCTCACCACGTTAGGGGTAGCACCTCTAAGTCCAGTCTTAACATATCAAACAATGTTTGGAACTGAGTTCTCTAGTGTGAGATTACAAACGCATCTGACCAGCGTGCCCCCTCATGTTGACTGAATGACCATTTTATGATTTTATCCTTTTCGAGTTGTGACGAGAACCCCTTCAATTTGGAGAAAATGGAACTTACTATGCTAGCTTTTATATTTCTAGCATACTTTTATTTCGCTGTGATTTTGTTAAGTTCGTGGCTGTAGGTCAGGCTCCTTAGTAATTGTGACCTGTTTCATATTAGCTAGCCATTTTTATAACTACCGATTCTACAGATTTGCTCTCATGATGCCATTTCCTTTTTGCTGTAATATTTGTGATTTTATATTCATAAATTCTTCTTGGCTTACACAAGTCAGGTGAAATATACCAACCAGGGCCCTATTCCACAAAGGTATGGAGTTGTACTTGTATAGTAATGGTGTATAATCTAAACCTCTTTGGAATTTTACTTGTAGATACTCGATACCTCAATGGAATTATATTTGTATAGTGGTAGATATTATACTCATTACCTGTATACAAGTGCAACTACATATCTGTGTGGAATAGGGCCCAGGAGACGAAGTAATTGATCAAAATCTCCAAACATTTCCCCCATATTTGATTATCTTCAAACATTTGACCGTGGTACCCCATTTTTTGACGTCACTAATTCAGGTGGTGGCAGTATAATAGCGAATAACCGTACTACAGCACTGTCAAATAGTTGCAGTTTAATAATCCATAAGCCGTTTTAAGTTTGCATTTGCCATTTTCATGTAATTAATATTTTGGTGGACTCGAACTGCACCGATTTGGAGTGGTCGTTAATAGAAAGGTTTCACTGTGATCTGTAACTGTTCCATACACTTGGAAGTTGTGTATGCCCAGACACTGTTACCTAGTTTCCATTTTAAACAAGAAAGTCATGCATGGAAACGCGTTTTGCTTACCTAAAGTTGATTTTACTGATTCAGTTTGAGCAACTGAAAGGGGGTAGTTTTATCTAAGTAAAAATTTAAAATCCATTTTAACAAAGTCGATTCTGTCATTGGGGCACTTGACAGGCTCAAATTGAGCACAACGTTCAGTTGACTCTAAAACCAGATTTCTACCATTTTACGCACAGCGTGCCCGCGTTACCCGCAATGAGGGGACGTCGTCTTGTTGTTGAATTTCTGTGAGCACGTGCGCGGACTTCTTGGTGTTTTTTTTTTCGAAACGAACATTTGTTGCGCTAGACTAATGCAGAAATGTTGAATCGGGTTTTTGCGAAGCCAGATAGACCACGCACTATCGCCCTATATTCTGGTTGAGTTGCAGCTTTTAACCACCAGGTGACAAATTGTAAGTACGGCCATTGCAACGCAATGATGCTTGACGTTATTAAAGTAGATTTTATCTAAATGCAATTTAAGTCTGCATGGAAACTATAGGTATTTGACATTTTCCCTTTCGAACAGTCCCTCGCAGACGGCGTCAGACGCCAATTTTGGGACCTCCTCCAATTCCGGGATCTGCATCCGGACGCAATTACGACAAGCAATGCAATTTCGAGCGTGTTCGCAATTTTTCAAGATTAGGCTTCGACGATAGATGGCTGATGAAAGCAGAAACGTACATGTACGTGTACAGCAGGGTGGCATCCAAAATGCATTAGATGCACGAATCCACCTCGCCTTGGCTTATCCAGATGCAATCAAAACTGGCGCGGTTCCATCTCAATATCCTGAGACAATGTGGAGAAAATCCTGCTTTGCAAACTGATTGCACACAACGGATTTCAAAGCCTTTGCGGGACTTGTGAAGAACTAGTGAGTTTACATATCTGGCATTGTTTCGCTAAATGGTCTGGAGACTGTTGCGCGACTGTATCTCGACAAATGCTGATGTATCGCGACTGCTCGGATGCAAAAACTTGTCGTTTATCTCCCTCTCCAATCCCACATAGGCCCCACATCAGAAACAAGGTCGAGCGACAATGTACCGAGTCTGTCTGGCTAGCGCCTGGAGACAGTCCTGAGATGTTTGGGGGACTTCTTATAAGCTAGGAAGTTTGAGAATTTAATTGGGTCCAATAACCCCACCATGAAGATGTTTTTCTGAAGATTAAACCGGTAGTTGACAATGTTTGAGTTGTAATGGAAATTATGGAGTTCCAAAATGATGCTTTTCTGAAGATTAAACCGGAAATTGACAATGTTTTAGTTGTTCTCATGGAGACTATGGCGTTCCAAGATGTGATGCTTTTCTATAAGTTAAACCGGAAGTTGACAATGTTTCAGTTATCATGGAAACTATAGATTTACAAGATGATGCTTTTCTGAAGATTAAACCAGAAGTTGACAATGTTTGAGTTGTTGTCAAGGGAGTTATGGAGTTCCAAAATGATGCTTTTCTGAAGATTAAACTGGAAGTTGGCAATGTTTTAGTTGTTGTCATGGAAACTATGGAGTTCCAAGATGATGCTTTTCTCAAGATTAAACTGGAAGTTGATAATGTTTGAGTTGCTGTCATAGAAATTATGGAGTTCCAAAATGTTGCTTTTCTGAAGATTAAACTGGAAGTTGACAATGTTTTAGTTGTTCTCATGGAAACTGGAGTTCCAAGCTGGTGTTTTTCTGAAGATTAAACCGGAAGATGACAATGTTTAAGTTTTTTACTGATTTAGATATTAGGTGTGAGCTTTAGGCAAACGTTGAGACACAATATTTATAAAGTTAACAACTGTCTCCAGACGGTCTCTAAAGAGCCCCAATACATTTCTTGCTCGAATCTGCACCATATAGTACTAGGATTTAAGGTGAAAGCAACTGTGGCATTAATGCTCATGAAATATGCGGTTCTGGCATGTACTTTAGAAACTTATAAGTCGCGTTGGTGGGTGGTATAGCTTATTTTTCACTCTCGGAGGCATTGTCGCGTCATGATACCGGACGTGCCATACCCCCAGCTGCGCTGACTTATTGGAATTTCACAGGAAACGCCAGGAATGCAGTGGATGATTAAAAACGGGATTGCTTTTATCGACAGTTTCCATGAGGGAAATTGCTATGAAAAGTTGACTTCTCCTAACGGTTCATAGGCTGACAGCGATTGCCTGGAACTTGGGCAGTTGAGTGAAGACATAACTTTTTAGGTTATTTTAAGTTTGGTTAGGTTAAAAACAAAAACACCATTAAAAAAACACGATTTTAACTTGCCTATGAAAAATGGCAAACCAAGCGCGTACCTAAGGATTGACATCATTAAGGGTAAGCAAAAGTTATTATAGGGTTGTATTTAGGTGCAGATATCAACTCAAGTGATGGTGTACAGTAGAACCCGTGTAAACAAATACTGTCTAAACTAATGTCAGGTGCTTGTCCCTAATTGGATCAAATGGAAAGGAAATGCATGGTGAAATGCATTACGAATTGCAAAATATATTGCAAATTCATTGTGAACGCATTACGAATTGCAAAATATATCACAAATGCAGTGGTCGTCTTCATCGCAACACGAAATACATTTGGTAATGTATACATGCATTTTACAATGCATTATACAATTTATAAATATACCGACTTGTGTATTTCACAATGTATTTGAAATCTCAAACTTACAAAAGTTGGGCGTGCTGCATTAAATTGAATGAAATTGATGTATTTTTGAATTGTAAACTTTATTTCTTTGAAAGCTCCAATTAATTTATTGAATATTTGATATGTGTATTAAATTCAGGATTGGGATTTGTTTAACCTTGAAATTATTAAATATATAGCGAGGCTTTTGACATTTTACAATGCGTGGAATATACATGTATATATAGTGAAATGCATTCTTCAATGCTAGCAGAATATATTACATAGTCCATCCTCCAACACACATTATTCGTTGCAATAAACATTCCATAATGCATTACAAAATGCCTAAAACACATTTCAAATATATTTGTCAATACAGTTTGAAACTAAATTTGTCTCAATCTGCATACATTTTAAAAATGAATTTACAATGCTTGTCTCATAATGCATTTTTAAATGCATTTCCATTACATGTGGCTTGCGACAGCTGGGATATGTCATTCTTATACAAGGTGGGCCAAGGAAACTGGAATTTTTAATAAGTCAAAAAAACTTTAACTCTTTGTATAATTATTCTTAACTACATCACATTGAGGAATGTGCTATTTACATTGAGAAATGTCATTTACGAATTACCTTATAGCTAGCGGTGGGATAAAAATGTGATTTATATCAAGTATTCCAAGATCGAATTGAATCTCCATTCACTTCAAAGGAGAATTCGATTTATTGGTATCAAAAGATCGAATTCAAATTCCAGTGAAATGAATGGAGACTAGGTTCAAGATCGATTTTATAACTTATAACGTGCTGTACAAATTTTGACCTTTTAAATATTCCCTTTTCTTTGGCCCACCCTGTATAACATACAGTAGGGTTGAAAAGACACATTTTTACCTATTTGGAAAAGGGCACATTGTGATTAGATTCAAATCAAAATTACGTTTAATATTCTGTTTATTTTGATTTGGTTTCTCACAAATAGTTATTTTTCAATGTCTCTATCAAGCCTCTTGGCGAAACAAATATCATTCAATTTGTGTGCGACAGTGCATCACTTCATAAAATGATCCGATTAAACTGTGATCTTCTGCAGGTGTGAGCTACTCTCCAATCTAATTTCATTTTTTTGGCACAAATCACATCCCTTCGGAGTTTTCTTTCATATTTCATTATATACAATATGCTTCTTTTATAATGCGCTGCATCAGGCGCATGAATAATAAATGAGGAATTATCACGCGTGGCTATGCATTAAGACTTCATAAAAAAAGTTCTATTATTCGTCACTGTTCTTGCTCTTAGTAATTACTGCCTCTTCCCACCAGATGTTTGTCATCTCATTTTTCTTCCATTAAAAACAAGGATAAGTTATGTTTACGGTGAGCAGATTTGGCACCAAATATTGAACATGTTACAACTACAGTGTATATTGTAGAAAGCATAGGGAAACGAAGACTACTTAGTCATTTGAGATTTTCGTTTTCCTAATTTTAACTGGAAAAGCTTTTCAACGAGTCACTGATGGCTTCACTAAACATAAATTATACCAGTGTAAAGTTGTTTAAAGTAAACAGTGCAAAAAGCATGTTTGAAAAAATTCCATTAATTATTGGTCTTATGATTTGCTATTTTTCATTGATGCAGTATTGAACAATATTGTAAAACCCATAGTGAATGAGTGTACAGACAAGACAATATGCACTACGAGACTCTTCCTTTATGGCTGTTTTACATAATTGGTTTTGATTTAGGTTAGTTAGTTGATAAACTAGAAGATTTAGACGCCAGTTCCAATAGTTACTAACATTAATTAACATGTCAACATGTTAAATTTCTGCTTGGAATCATTTTTCGTCTACAAAAAACAAAGGCTCTACATGTAAAATACATATACTACAGAATATGCCCTATTCCACTGGGTACAAAATATATGTATAACACATGTATCTCCTACACGACCTTTTTCGAGCTTGTAGATGGCAACATTATAGTTACTGCTGATTATAGTTACAGAGTACTATGTTATGATGAAGACCACCCCAGTATACAGGTTACTGAACAATTCGATCTGTTCAAACTGTTATGGGTGATAAGAACACCACAACATGTGTTTATTGTCAGTAAATGTATTCCTGCTTACATCACACGAAGGTGATAGATGTTTGAACCAAGGAGTTGGCAACTTTTCAAAATCGTGTACACCTGACTGCAGACTTCAAGGACTTCAGTGGGACTTCAGTGGGACTTCAGTGGGACTTCAGTGGGACTTCAGTGGGACTTTAGTGGGATTTCAGTTCTGCAGTGGGGACGTTCGAGTGTTATCATCTTCTCAGGGGTCACCAGGGGTGTAAAAAATTATTATACAGTGACAGAAGTGAGGAGGATTGGCCAAAATCATTGAAGTCATCATTTAATTGTGATGTACACTGGGATGGTAACGTGGCAGTTAAAGTGATGGTGCGGTTACCGGGACTGTTACAGTGACGGTGTAGACGGTGCATGACGGTTATTGAGACGTTGATGGTGCATGTGACGGTTTTGGTGACGTTGACAGTGTGATTACCGTCACAGTTATGGGGACGGTCAGGGTGCTGTTACCATGACTGTGAAGGTGTGGCTATCATGATGGTAATGTTGTGGACCTGTGGTTATGGTGACGGTGCAGTTACTGTGACGTTTCTGGTTACTGTGCAGTTTACTGTGTCGGTTATGGTGACGGTTACAGTACGGTTACCATGACTAGTGCGATTTCAATTAATGACTTCATTGGGATTTAAAAGACTTCAGTTGGCTTCAACCAACATTTACACTGTGCATCTGACTTCACAAGTTCCCAAACCCTTGGTTTGGACCCGCACAAATGTTGGTGAACCTGGAGTAACCGGAGGGAAATGGTTGTGAACAATATGTTTCTTCACAAAAGGTTCATATTAATTCACACAGGGTGGTCATGGGAGTCAAAATTCATTTAGTAGTGTGTAACAACTCGCCTGCCAAAGCAACTAGCCCTGAAAACGGATGGCCCTACATGTTCAACATTGAACCTACATCCACTAATACTTTTATTGACCTGGCAGGCAGACCTGCATTTTCTAATGCCATGCTTTTGACCTGAAGTGGCGCCCTGTGGTCTGAGCAGGAAGTCGCATTATTCTGAATCCGGATTAGGCTTGGGGCTCACAGATCCCAATTTAGCACAAGGCAGGTTTTGTCCTCTTGGTTACATTCTAGTGGAAAACGTGAACTGCTGAGAAAGTAACCTACAATTCCCACTAGGGTTGTTGTTAGGAACATAAACCTTGAATACCCACTTCCTGTTTTATTTATCATTCGAAGAATTTGGTGAAATTATTCAGTTTTGCAACTTGGCAGCTTATCTATTTAAATATTGCATTATTAGCAGAGTTTGTAGAGAGCAATTTGTGCGAGTGCAATTGCTTTTAGGAGCTATTCTACAGCAGTTTTAATTAAAGACACTTAGCTGCTAAGCTGCTGTGAATTACATTTTTAAGAAAGGTTAGGAATGCTTGTTTAAAATATGTTAATAATGCCTGAGGAAGTTAGTCTGTTACTCCATTAAGGTATTCATTATTTTTAATTTTAAGCCATTATCCTAATTGGCTGTTTTGCTGTGAACTGATATGGGGGTTTCTGGAAAATTGCGAGTCTCGTCTGTTTTTAAATTTAAAACATTATGCAGTCGTTATTGCACTTCTAGTGTTGCCGGATAGTTTGAAATTGTTTAATTATTATTAATGTACAAATTGTTCTAGACTTATAATGGACAAGTCAGTTTTAAGTTGGCTGGTTCTAACTGCATTATGAATTAGTTTTAAACTTAAATTATTAATTTAACCTAGGCCAAAAAATCGATAATGAAGTTGATGGTGATGCAAGCCAGAAGCTTGTTTTTGGAAAAAAAAGAGAAAATTTTGCTCATTTTGAATTTCCGAGTATTTGCAAGTAACAAATGCATTGAGTAATGAAACAGAAGTGTTATTGTCATTGTTGTATAAAATATATAGAAATATGAACATTATCGTTTCCTAGTTTTAGGTGGGCTCCCCAAGTTATAGCTTGATATCACAATTCCTTTTGAGTTTTCCCTACTAAACTCTTCATTCCCAAAGGCAGAATGTGCATTTTTCCTTTTTATCGAAAATATATTCAAGCCTAGTGAATTTTTTTTCACGACTTCCTATCCACTAGGCAAGTGTGACTGCCCTCTCGTAGGTCTCTACTCGATGTGCAATTCAAAATTTTATTTCAATAGGCATTGATGGAAACTTGAAAAAGTAATGAAATTGTGTACTTTCAAGTGCTTTAGTCTGTTACTTACAGTAAAAAAAATGAAGATTCCAAATTCTGATACGTTTCATGAATTTGATTTGAGAGGAATTCCGCGTTATTTTTAAAATTATTGAAAATATTATTTAAGAAACTGCTTGCCAAATGGTTAACACTTAATCTTGGTTAACCCTTAGTCATTTTCACCTATTTTTGTATTAAAACAGTCATCTTAAATAGTATGGTCGAATGTTAGAGACAGATGTGCCAGAAGTATTAGAAGCAATACAGAGCAATAAGACCAACTTTCATTTCATTTATATGCAGGAAAATAAAATCTTCTCCACTTGGAAAGAAGAAAATAAAATTATGCAAATTCCTTTTTTTCCTCTTTGCAAAAAATATATGCAGTACTTCTCAATCGCTCTAGCTCGTAAACGAATTTAATAAAGATACCAACTCTTGATTCTCTTAGAGACCAACTTAGAAGGGTTATAACGGTTTTATCAAATTACAAGAACTATGTTTGGTTCCCCATTTATTTAAAAAAATAAATGCTAAATATGTACATATATTTTCGAAGAATGTACCAGAAATTCCACGTACTATATTACTCTCCTTACATAATTTGAGTTATTAAAGCCTGTATAGAAAAGCAGAAAAATGATTGTCCTGGATAAAATATACAGTATAGTACAACATGTGTTATTTATCAAATAAGTGCTTCATGAAGATCTGCCATTGCAGATATGTAGTTCAGATCCCCTTTAATGAGCTTATAAAGAGCTTAATGGAGTTACATCACTAAAACAATAACTGCAATGCAGCAAAACATCAAACTAACTAGGAAAACATTTATTTTATGGCGGATATATCTAATTGCTAACATCTCTACGATTCTCCTCTCGCATTTCCTACACAACAACACTTGGAAAAACTGGAAAGTGTTGGACTAATTATAAATAGGCATAGGGATTTACTCCAATTTGTTTTCTTTGCAATGCAGGTTTGGAAAAGTCCATTATGTTTTGGTTAGCATGATTAGTGTGGGATTGGGATCGAGACTTTCTGAATAATAAGTTATTCTCAACTTTACTTTTAAAGATGATTGTCGTAATTTGTCTTTTTTTGTGCGTATTTCCTTTTTCTATTTTTTTTGTTTAACCTAATCTAAACTTACCTAAAAGTGAAATATCTGATTTAGCTGCCCCTAACCACCAGGCAATCACTGCCAGCCTACGAGCCATTAGGAGATGCAGAGTAGAAGCAGGGCTTATACCGTAGTAGAGCCATAAATATCATATTGAAACCCTGACTATAGAAGTGAAAAGAACACCGTTGTATTTTAGTTCAAATGCAACAAAACCATTTTGTTTCTATCTACAGTATGTTTCAGTTGTAGCATACAACACTGTGATATTACGCAACATTTCATTAACTAGATGGAACTAAAATGCTTTATTGACGCATACCCCAATACAGAAGTACATTTCTAAATAAAACATGAAAGTGCAATTTAGGGAACAGACAGAAAAGAACTGTCTCTACGACAAAATTGCGTTCCTTATACACATTATTACATCATTTCATGTCAAAAAGCTATTTTGGGCAAGTTTACCTTCTACTGTGTATAAAGTGATCATTCAGTGTTTTCTTGGCAAACTAGTCGCGCATGCAACATGCCTTGAAACAATTTTAAAGACGAAGGCAACAATGGATATCAAAATAGTGGCGCTTGCTTCTGAGCTCAGCTTTCTAGAAGGTTTCCTTTTTCTTTGATGCAAATAGGTGCTAGCAAATATTAATTGCCATAGGTTAATTCCATCTGTTGTTAGTCTATTTGGGCATGTTTACAATTGCCGAATCAAAGGCTGTTCTGTACAAGTAGTTGAGACAGCGTTGAAGGTATCTTGAGAACGTAGGGTTTTAATTGTTTTAATTACATGTACAAAATATTCCTGTTTCTTATTATCTCAGTATGTGAAGTAAAAGTAATACACGTAATTATGTAAAAAGGTGTTCTATTTGGACATAATCCTGCTAATAACAGGGTGGCAAACAATTCCTAAAAGTCCTGAA
This sequence comes from Kryphioiulus occultus, assembly GCA_034687865.1. Classification (NCBI taxonomy): domain Eukaryota; kingdom Metazoa; phylum Arthropoda; class Diplopoda; order Julida; family Julidae; genus Kryphioiulus; species Kryphioiulus occultus. The sequence goes on from JAQGAF010004575.1 coordinate 13,205, forward strand.
ATAGTGCTATAAAAGATGTCCTTAATGTCCTAAATATTCCTTAACAAAAGTGCAAAATGATATTCGATAGATTCAAGAAAAGCAGAAAAAACTTGTTTATGAGATGGAGAGCAGATTGGATTTATTGAATGCAGAAGCTCCTATATAAAATAGTTCTAAATTTTCTCTAAAAAATCCTAAAATAGTTTTACATTTTCTCTAAAAATTCCTAAAAAGTACTAAATTTCAAAACTTTGAATGTGTTCGCCACCCTGGAATAAGTACAGAGTAGTTTCCAAAAAGTCCCAAAATAATGGCTAGATTTAATTTCGTTTTCTGGCTAGACTTGTTTCAAATTGAAACAAAGTAAATGCCTTGTCATTTTCCATTTGGGATGTACCAGTAATACATGCATGATGTATGTAATCATTAAGTCTAGGGGGGAGGGGGTTGGCCAGTTGTTTACCAATGTGGACATATGAATTGATGAATTCAAAAAAATGCAGAATGTGCATTTTATTATAAAGCTTTGGGCAAAAATTTATCAATTGTCCATCAAGGTTTGCACCAAGTTGTCTGTGATATTTTTATTAAAATGTGTTATTGTATGGTAGGATCCATCGTTTGTATCTGTTTGTAAGTTCGATAAGTTTCGCGCAATTCGAATTTAATTTGGTCAATGATGATGTGACATCATACCTTAGGGTGCTGAAAATCATCAATACTGTAGCGTCCCCGTGTGCTACAGCCGTGCATGCGGGAACGCTCTCAAACTCGCAAAAACGCGCGCGCGAACGCGCAGAAAACAACTTTTCATCGGGGCGACCGGACCCCGGGAAAAACGCGTTGCGATGCCGTCCTC
>JAQGAF010004576.1:0-14042 GCA_034687865.1 Kryphioiulus occultus
TGCTGGTCAACATACAGAGAGTAAATTACTATTGTGTGTCATAGTCCAAGTGGTCGATATACAACATACACAATTGCAGGTGGTCAAAATGTAGAGGTCACCTTCCATTGTGTTAATGTGGTGACCGTCTGGTCAGTTAAAATGTGGTCAACATAGGGAGGTGGTCAATTTTGGAGGGTATACTGTAGTTGAAAAACACGTCAGACATTAATGTAGAAACCGTCAAATAATCAGCCCCACTTCCTCTGGCACTGAAGAAATAACCAAATACTGTATGTCAATTACAATTAAGATGTTCAAACATGTCCTTCGGATTATTTAATTATTGAATCTTAATTGGACGAACTCATTCTTTTAGCTTGAATTTCAAACCATTCCCTTTCAACACTCACCAACTACACCCCCACCCTCTTACCATCTACTTCATGACAACATAACAACATGACAAGGACTTGGAATCAATGGTCTTGTGAAATGCAATGGTATGTTAACAGGGTTCAATCTGAACTGAAATGGGAACGTTTCCGGGTCCTTTTTTGTCTAAACATAGCATGGGTCCTACCTGGTCGCTGCGCACATTTTCCACGATAAAGTTGAACCACAACCGATAGCGTGGATTGCAAGTGTCCGGTCGAATGTACAAGTCGTACTCGAATTCGCTGATGTATTCAACTTTTCCCAAATTCCCTAAACGGAAGTGGAAAAAGTGTTAAAATTTGGTGCCGTGGCGAAGTAATATACGAGGGGTGGGAATGCAAATGCGGTGTTATTTTGATGATTGAAGGTCTATAGGAAGTAATCCCGAAAGATGGTGGTGGTGGAAGAGCTTGAAAACGATGATGGAAAGTGTGAGAACCTCAACTTGACATAGATGAATAGCATGCTAATTTTCGTTCAATCAAAAAAGATGCCTATCAACACCGCTGCATGGGTTTGCATTTACTAAGGTTTCCTTTCATAGTCGGAGAAAATCTGGGCAGCTATAAAAACGCTGCTTTTGGACCTTAATTACGATTTGACTTTTCATCTTTTAGCGAAATCCTGATTGGGCAAGATGGATAAGGAAACTTGGCGAAATACAGGGTGAGGCGAAATCTTGCACCCAAACGAGAAAACTTTAATGCAATCTACATGTATGTTCAGGGAAATTTTGGTTGTAGGTTTAGTGATTGCTAGACTGAATACAAACTGAAATTTGTTGAAATTATATGTAGTTTGGTTGATTAGGCCATAAGGTGATAACTGATAGCAAACTGATGTTTGTTTTCAACTATAATTTAGCAACCTTCACATTATATAAGTGGGGTATGTGTAATTTGTTGATAATTTCATAAGGTGATAACTGATTGCTATTGGCTGTCAAACTGCTAGACAATTAGTTAATTGCACCCAAATAAGCGATCAGTTTTAAGCCCCAACTGATTGTAAGCTGATGTTTGTTTCAAGGATAACCAGTTTGCAACTACTGTTTTAATTTGATTGGTTGCAAAATGGCGATAACTGATTGCTAACTGGTTGTCTTACTGATAGTAGTTTGGATAAAGTTTTACTCCCAGTTAATTGCAACCGGACATACAATCAGTCTGAAGCTACCACTGATTGTAAACTGATATTTATTCCAATTATTGTCAGTTAACACTACATGTAGTTTGGTAGCAGTAATTTGATAACTGATTGTTAACTGGTTGTCAAATTGTTAGTATTCTGAATGTCAGTGCTAGTTGAATGAAGGGGATGGTAATCTTTTCACATTTTTTGTTAGTTTCAAAGATAATAATAAATCTGTGAAATAATGATTGCCTAGTATAGTCTAATATTGATTGCCACTATATTTAAACAATTAGCAGTAACTACAAAATTACAGTTTGATACCAATTTATCAGAAATGTCTCACTTTACAACCAGTTTGCAATCAGTTTTCGTCAGTAATGTTTATATGGCTTTCCGCATCGTTTCTATATCAGCTTGAAAACTTGAACTCAATTTGAGTCCGGACTTTAGCTCAGTTTGAGTGCAGACTTGAGCTCAGTTTGAGTCCAGACTTCAGCTCAGTTTGAGTCCACGCTTGAGCTCAGTTTGAGTCCAGACTTCAGCTGCAGTTTGCGTCCAGACTTCAGCTGCAGTTTGAGTCCAGACTTGAGCTGAGTTCAATTTCTTCCCATCCATCTTGTCCAAAAATGTGACCATATATAGTACATGTACCTTGCCAGACATAAAAACAGAGATATGAAAGTAGTGTTGATGGGCCAGGGCTCGGCTAAGCCATGGGGATTCGCTAGCCAAGGGCCTCTCATGAAATCCACGAAAAATCGATGCTGAAATGCTTCTCGCTATGCAAATGAGGAGGCCTCGTATATGCAAATCAGTTAAATGATCCGGCGCGTGTCGATGCAAAATCAGGCGCAGGCAAATTGGGAATGAGAAGAAGAAGAGGAGGTGGAAAAAAAGCGAAGGATTCGTGAAAATTAAACTTGCGGGTGATTTATCACCGTTTCATTATAGTTTGCAAATCCGTCGTTTGATTGGCCCAAACAGGCTTATTAAATTTAGCGTAATTAATTTAACTTGGCAGAGAAAGGTTTGCCCCGCATGGCGCTAGTGGTTATAACGTGATTAGTCGACTGGATAATTAAATACGGGCAAATAATCGAATCATTTGCGTCGACGCAACAACGCGTTTTAAAATGCGAATGAAGGGGGGTTATGGGGTGTAGGGGGGCCAATGGGACATCTCCCAAATTCCGAATGTTGTTCATTGTACGTGTAATTTTTTTACTAGTTTGAGGAACGTTTTAAAAATGCATCTGATTTGCCTGAGCGAACATTATAATTGGTTGGATGTGTCCCTGATTTCGTAGTGTTTAATATGGCCCAAAACCGTTCATAATTGGAACAAATCCAATTTTACACTTCGATTGCATGTACATGTATGTGGCACTGCTGGTTGGTTTTACAGAAAATGGATGCGGTTTTTGGTCACGCTATGGTATATGCCCTGCTGCTGCCATGCTCCGGCATGCACGCTGCAAGAAAGTGGGCTTATCCTAACGGCTCGCAGGCTGGCAGTGATTGCCTGGCGGTTAGGGGCAGCGAAAATAAATTATGATTTTAGGTTAATTAGGGAAAGATAGATAAGTCTGAGTTATGATAAACACCCAAATACATAAAATTGATAAAACGGATACATTTAGACTAGAAAAGTTGGGTTGCAAATGCAAATTTTTATGCACATTTAGAGTGGGGTCATCACTTTTTGCGATTGGTAGACAATAATATAGCCCTAAAACTGTTCAAAATTGGAACACACCCAGTTATCTCCTTCGGTCGTTTTTAACAAGTTGTTTTGTTACCAATGAACACTGTTTTTGGCCACACTACGGTATATGCCCTGCCGCTGCCATGCTCCGGCATAGATTCTACGAGAAAGTGAGCTTCTCCTAACGGCTCGTAGGCTGGCAGAAAGCTGCAGTTATACAGCAAAATAAATTACGATTTTAGGTCAGTTCAGGTTAGGATAGGTTAGATTAAGATAAACACACAAAAGCATAACACAGTAAATTTCAACAGCTAGGACAAGTGCCATCCTTGTCTACAAGACAAGTAGAGATGATATGAACAGTGCATAATTTGTGCACACTTGGCACCAGCATATGCCGTTGTATATCCGGATATACTACTTCAAATATGCGCAATATACATGCATATTTTTATTTCAATCCTGCTTGTCTAGTGTACAAGAATAAAACTGTCCTAGTTATTGCAATTTAATTTTTTTTGTTTTTTTTGTGTATTTGTGCCTGAACTGAACAACTAACAATGTAACATGTGATTGTGCTGCCCCTAACCGCCATGCAATTACTGCTATCCTACAAGCAGTTAGGAGAAGCCAACTTTCTCATATTATCTATGGCGGAGCAGGGCATATTGTGTAGTACAGCCTGAATTACTGCTCTGAATGTGCTCAAAATTTGTTTTAATTTCAATCCTACTAGTCTGGTGTACAAGAATGAAACCTGACCTAGTTATTGCAATTTTTTTGTTTTTTTTTGTGTATTTGTGCCTAAACTGAACAACTAATAATGTAACATTTGATTGCGCTGCCCCTAACCGCCATACAATCACTGCTAGCCTACAAGCAGTTAGGAGAAGCCAACTTTCTCATATTATCTACGGCGGAGCAGGGCATATTGTGTAGTACAGCCTGAATTCCTGCTCCGATTGTGCACAAAATATAATTTTATTTCAATCCTACTTGTCTAGTATACAAGAATGGTACATGTCCTAGTTATTGCAATGTAATTTGTGTGTGTGTGTATTTGTGCCTAAACTGAACAACTAACAATGTAACGTTTGATTGCGCTGCCCCTAACTGCCATGCAATCACTGCTAGCCTACAAGCAGTTAGGAAAAGCCCACTTTCTCATATTGTCTTTGGCGGAGCAGGGCATATTGTGTAGTTCAGTTCGAATTCCTGCTGGAAACATCTCTTGCATACTTCCTTCTATTTTTCTCAACTTTTCGTTGTTCCTGCCACTTGGAATGCATGAAGATGGAACTTTGCAATACTGACCTCCTTCGAAAGATGCATCGAATACCAAGTGTCCCTTCTTGGCCTTTCCAGTGTGTCCTGGTGGACGCATTACGATTCGGTTCACATTTCCCAAGCCTCCTTCGTTGTCACTTTCACTTCCGCTATCTGAAATTAGAAAATGTACGATTGGGGTTCAATACGTATTGCTGTAGCTTCTGCTGCATGGCTGTTGGTCTTGATATGGTTTTTAATAAAGGATGATGGACCATAGCTGTCCATGCCAGCCTTAATTTTGGAAGACTTGCTTCAAGTAGAACTACGCTATCCTTTTGGATGGAAAATCATTCCAATGTACAGTTGAGGGACTCTGGAATAGAAATTTCAAGCACGTTCCTGACCTTGAAATTGGCCTTGGGCGTCGTGAAATAAACTTAATAGACAACGAAACCAATCGATGGACTGCTCAGCAGAAACAGTCCCTGCTCTGCTTCAGACAGTGCCCAAAGATTAGTTTGTGCTTAGTTGAAACAAGTATCGAACGTTTGTAAGGTCAACTGGTTTTTGTACTTGATATCAGTTTGTTTTAACTGAGATGGCAGCTGTGTACAAACAATGTATGAAAAGGCATACATTGCTTGTTTTGAACATGAAACATGTCAAAAAGGGAAGTGAAGGAAACTTGGATTTAGAAATGGTTAACGTGTGTTAAACACGGTTTCATAGAATGGCACGCAAAAACAAGCTTTGAATCAATGGTATGTGTTAATATCAGTTTAATGTCAGTGGCGTACCAGCTGATATCATGGCAGTCAGTTCCAGGGTTCTCACTTCCTGGAAAGTCAGGGAAATGAAAATTCGTCCAAATTCGTGAAAATGTCAGTGAAATTAGGATAGTTTACTATTTTTTATATGCAATTTAAAAAAACTCACATTCCATTGTCAGGAAATTCGTCAAAATTCGTGAAAATATCAGGGAAATTGAGAATTTCAGAACTTTATTTTGCGTAAATTTCGCCTGTGGCGCGTATAAATTATTAGCAAGTTTACGAATAGAATTTTTTTTTTTAAATTGCCACTGCATTCCCTTAATTATTTTTCAATATTTTGTTTCTAAAAATGTTGCCTTTCGCATTGCCTTTGGCGGTTCTAGTAGTATTAATATTTAATAAAATGTCTAAGGCCCGCAGTGTGTATTTTTCACAAAAATCGCACGTTATATTTACTCCTCTATTAATTTCGCTACTAACTATTAAAATTCATTACTTAATGATGTACTGCAAATCTCCGAAAATATTCGCCTACGGCGTGTTCAACTTCGATCAACGCTTGAAAATTAATACATGTATTATTTTTGTGGTCTACTATTGTGTGTAATTTCACGTAAAATGTCAGAGAAATTACTGCAAGTTGTCAGGGAATGTCAGGGAAAGTCAGGAAAATCGTTTTGAGAATGAGTGGAAACCCTGAGTTTGCAATTGCACGGTTGAGTGCATTGAGTCAGAATGAGGAAACCCCATGTTTCAAAACATGAAGGTTGGGGCTAATGATATCGAAGATGAAACTGAAAAAAAATGTTAGTTTTGGACCCTCTAGTCTGGAACCAACGTTCGTTTCTCGTTTTCGCTCTCGCTATATATGGTCGATAATGAAAAATGAATTAAATGTAGAGTGGGGGCGAATCTGCGTGCATGCGTTCTCAAGTGCGCGCCCACATGTCATCATCATTAAGATTATCCCGCTCTTTTAATGCGTTGTCTATCGGTGATCAAAACCCCATTTGTATTCCCCCCCCCCTCCCTCGGTGGGCCCCTTAACGAGCCCATTCCCTCTTTTTCCTAGACGATAACATTAGGCAGAGATTAACGGCAATACGAACATCTCTCTATCTGCAACGGCGCTCCCTTATGAACGTTAGCATTTAATGGCTGTCACGTTGGTGCCAGTGTCATCAGAAGGGATAAGAATTTGGAATGACCAGGTAAGATGGTTTCACTGACCATGTGGTCATGTCAGTTCAATCTGGAAGGTGGTTCTGTAAGTCCAGAGCTTTTAGATTTTAGAAATTCAGCTTTGAGGTGATGTTAGTGACCAATGGTGGTCAATGGTGGTCAAGCTTCCCACGCTGGCCAGACTTAAAGATGAGAGTGATAGTAACCATTGTGAGTAGCGCAAATTTACTTTATACTCTACGTGTACAGGGACGTTTTTACGCGATTTTCAGACTTGTCCCCAATAGATATTCAGATGAAAAAATATTCGAATTGCGCTAAATTTTGTTTTCAAGTCAATTAGAATTGATGAATCTACACTATTCTATTGATTGGTCCAGAAAACTAATAATAATGGATCTAATGATGTGAAAACAATAGGCAATTTTATTTCCAAAACTGGACTGCAATTAAATGATGGAATTTCACCCTACATGTATCTTTTGAAAAACATCAATGAGGGATTTTAACTCAATGTTTTAAAAAAGAGCAATGGTGGATTTTAACCCAGTGTTTTGAAAACCAGCACTGATGGATTTTAAACCAATGTTTTGAAAAACAGCAATAAAAAGTAAATTAAAATTGATGAATCTACTCTATTGATTGGTCCAGTAAACTAATAATGAATCAAATGATGTGAAAGAAAACCATAGGCCATTTGTTTCCAAAACTGGACAACAATTAAATGATGGATTTTCACCCAATCTTTTGAAAAACATCAATGATGGTTTTTAACCCAGTGTTTTGAACACCAGCAATGGTGGATTTTAACCCTATGTTTTGAAAAACCGCATTGCTGAATTTTAACTCAGTGGTTTGGAAAACCAATGATGACGTAATCATTTGGCTAACTTTACCCTCCTCAATTTCGTTAACATTTGGCTGATTCTCCTCTCCCCTCCCCAACCCCTCCAAGACGATGTCATAATACTTGAAAGTTATCATGGAATTTTTTGCCTTGATTCATTCACTGGACATTTTAGGACAGTCAGTTTCCCCTAGGGAACTTCAATATGATTGCTAGCTACAAATTTCCTGTCCTTTCATGTCATCTAAGCAGAGCATGTAAAGTTGACCTTTGGAATTGATCTTTTGGCAATTGCAAATTCTTCCTTTATAGCATCAAAGAAAAGTTATAAAGTTATTGCCTTTGCTCTGACATTATACCATCTGATGTTCATGATAGGTGATGCGAGGGGTCATTTGTTCGATTCAACAAATCATTGATAATCTCTGATTCAAGTTTGTTGAAAGCGTGGTTTCTCGTTTCTACTCGCTTTCAACAGAAAGTTGATTGACAAAAATGGACTCATGAGAGAGAACGCAGCTTTACTTGTTAGTGGACAGCCCAATAGGAGCGATGGACCTCCTGATTAATAATTAAGGGAAACTTGCCCCACCCACATTGTCAAGAAACATGGTTGACTGCATGTCCATGAGCGTGACGTCATGGCCCCTGGTGTCTTTTTTCGACGAAGGCAGCAGCCATTAGCGAGCTAGGGCTAAGTTAGTTTTATGAATTTGATTAAAAAGCACGCGAGTGGCATCTTGTTGAAACGACCCGCGATTATTGCGATCATCTATCTGTAGCCATAAAAAGGCTGGCTTTAAATGGGCAAGTAAATAAAGGAAGAGATTAATGGAGTTAGAAATGCGTACACGTTCGGGCGCCTAATAAGACTTCGACAATTACAAATTTGGGCCCCAGGAAAAAGGCTGAGGCTGCAGCTGCGCCTAAAACGAATGGCTAATAACGGGGCTCCCTAATTCTGATATGCAGATTAGGAAGAAGAGTAATTGGACAGAGGTGAGGAAAAACAAAACGCCATGGAGCGAAATTGGGAAATCTTCAGACCTGACTTTTTATGCTCGAAAATGAAACGAGAAAAGAGGAACGTGAGATGGAAAAAGAAGCAGTGCATGCATGTACGTGTTACGTTATTACGTTTTGCAGAAAAAAGTAAACGCCAGGAGGAGGAATCATCCTATTAAAATGGGGCGAGGACGCAAGTTGAAAAGCTGAATTAGAAGCCTTAACGTTATGGTGCACCTTACCTGGAAAACCTGGAATTGCCAGGAAAATTGGATTTATCTTGAAAATGTCAGGGGAATTCAACAAATCAATAGGCAGGGAAAATGGATTTACTCTGACAAAGTCAGACAAATTTAAAAAATCAATGATGCATTTGAAATTGGGGACGTTCAAATATTGCGTCATCACATCTTCGCAAATTTTAGACCATCCCATGACATCATTTTGTCTTCATTTACAGACCCCCATACAGTAATTGAAGACATACTCACTGACCAAACGTTAATGCAAACTATTGGAATTGTTAGGGAAATTGCAATGGTCACTGAAAAATTCAGGGCAGTGAATTTACTTTGAAAAGTTCAGGGAAATTCAACTAGCCCATAATGCATTTCACACACAGCAGAGGGACATTCACATATTATGTCATCACGTTTACACGACTTTCAGAACACCCCTTTCCCTTACTCATCATTTTGTCTTCGTTTCCAAACTCCCCCTCCTCCCACCCCAAAAAAATGATGACATACTCATTGGCCAAAGAAAGAATGGAATAGGTGTAAAAGTCCACTGGAAAAGTCAGGGAATTTAACAAATCAATAACTGACCATCTTCTTAGTTTAAAAAAGTTTATCTAATTTTACTGCCCGCATGAAATTTGGTTACATCGCCAATTTATAAGCTTAAGTAGCCACCAATGAAGGTAGCTGAACTATTTATATGTAGCAAGCAATGAAGGTAGCAGACCATTGGCATATGTAATATGTAATGTAGTTTTCAATTACGGCGGTCAGAATGGTCAGCAAAATTTGTTTTAACAACTGAAAAAGTCAGGGAGGTTGGGAATTTTTTTTCTTGGGGAATCCTATATATTGTACTTATCACGTTTTGTGGAGCCCCTCAGGGATTTTGATCAGTAACACGTTTTCTGTGCAATTACTATTTCAATCGAATTTCGAATTTTCGTGGCAAAAAATATCAAAACTTTATTGTAAACAAGCCACTTTTTGTCCTGGACGTATAATTGTCGAGCTGGTTGTATCGGCTGCCGATAAGCACGCCTTGGTAACCAGGCCTTCTTGATGTTCTTTTTCCAAAACAGTATTTGTTTTTTTTAGAAAAATATTGATTATATTTTGTTTAGGCGATATTCTATTGATGATATTTTGCCGTGTGAAAGATATCATCGCATTTGCAACAGTGGTAACGAATTACCCAGTTTTAAGCAATTTGCATTTCACATGAATACTATATTGTGATATTCTTCATCTCAGATCTGTTATTTTCTTGGAAAACTTTATTTTCAAGATGGCTGTAATCTAGATTTTATTGAAGCTTGAGTCATAGGAAGTTTATGGTTTGTCCCAGAATACGAGCAAACCTTACTTGCATCGAAGCAGTGATTACCCTCTTTTCATTTTTTTCAATTCCACTATTATTTAATGGTATTTGTTCAGCACTTTCACACGCAACTTTATTGCGACATTCCTCATCTGTTATTTTCTTGGAAGCTATTTTCAAGATCGCTGTAATCTAGACTTTAAGGAAGATTTAGTCTCAGGTAGTTTTGGGTTACCCCTGGATGATGGCAAACCATACTTGCAGCGAAGCAAGCAGTGATTGCCCACTAATGTTTGTTTGCAATTCAGAGGTATTATTTATTGGTATTTGTCACGTACTTTCACATGCACACTATAATACATTCTTGATCTGGTATTTTTTTTGCAAACTTTTTTTCAGGATGGCTGTAACTAGACTTGGGGGAATATTAAGTCAACTGTAATTTTTAGTTGGCCATTAAGATGGGATAACATGTGGGTTCTGATTGGCCCCTGGGAACAGCAAACACTACTTGCACAGAAGTATGTAGCGATTGCTTACTTTTAAATTGTTTGCGTTTCAACTATTATTTATTGGCATTTGTCATGTGCTTCCACATGTACAATACACTGTATGGCGACATTTTTCATCTGTTATTTTTTATTGATAAACTTTTTTTTTGCAAGATGGCTGTAATCAAGACTATGAAAGATTGAGCCACGGGTAGCTTTTCATTTGCCCTTGGATTCAAGCAAAAATTACTTGCGCCGAAGCAAGTAGTGATTGTCAACTTTTCAATTTTTTGCATTTCAACAATCATTTATTCGTATTTGTCATGTACTTTCACATGCACTCTATATATTTAAATATTTTTCGTCTGTTATTTTCTTGGAATACTATTTTTTTTTCGGTTATTTTTACAAGTAATCAAGGCTTAGGGGAATATTCAGTCCCGTGTATTTTTGGTTTGCCCCTGGATGGAAGCAAGCAGTGATTGCCCACTTTTTATTTTTTTTTGCATTTCATCTATCATTTATTGGATTTGTCATGATCTTTCACATGAATGCTATATTTAAACATTTTTCATCTGTTATTTTCTTGGAATACTATTTTTAGGGAATTTTTTCAAATAAGTTTTGGTTTTCCCCAGGATGCAGGCAAACCCTACTTGCAGCGAAGCAAGCAGTGATTGCCAACTTTTTTTTTTTTTGCATTTCATCTATCATTTATTGGCATTTGTCATGATCTTCCACATGCACGCTATATTTAAACATTCTTGATCTGTTATTTTCTTGGAATACTATTTTTAGGGTATTTTTTCAAGTAAGTTTTGGTTTGCCCCTGGGTGCAGGCAAACCCTACTTGCACCGAAGCAAGCAGTGATTGCCAACTTTTGAATTTTTTTGCATTTCAACTACCATTTATTGGTAATTGTCACGAGCTTGGTCGACGAGGTCGTGGAATGCCAAACATGAATGCCACGTCGTTGTCATCGTGTCCTTTTTATTGGCCGGGCTGCCCAAGTGGACGGTGTCCATTCGGCGGTCATTTATTGTCGAAAACGAGCCCAGTAAACCAAAAAAGAATGACAGAAAAAGGCAATTAAGCCTTAATTTACGAGATGGTGCGCGAAATACGAGTGCGTGTGGGTAATCAAAGGCCGCTAATTTAAGACGGCATGCTGGGAAATCAATGGTCACCCGGGGTCAGTTGCTGACCACGCACTCGCCCAGCAAACAAACAGCTCGAGAGGATTTTGTCGTTAAGTATCGAGATTGAGAAGCCCAGCCTCCCTTTCAAAATGCCGCATTACTGTTTGCATTCTGTCAGTCTGGCTTATGACGCCTTGCTATTACGCCTGAAAATGGGCTAATAAAGAGCCAGCTACAACACAATAAACAGGGCCAATGACGATGCCTCCCCATATAAAAAAAAAGGGATTGCGAAGAGTTGCGAAAACCACAGTGCTCGCAATTGCTAACTAGCTAACCAGATGTGCAATTCAATTCAATTCAGTACCCTACAATCAGTAAGTGAAAACATGTACCCTGTGGTCCATCAACTCAATTTAATCGGCAATTATCGCCGCATCTGAAATCAGGGTGTCCGAAAAGTAACTAACTGTTTTCGCAGGATCAACGACAATTTCGCATGTTTAGAATATTTAATAAACTGATGGGTAGAGCGATTTCCTAGCAGCAATAACTGCTCCTAAATGAACTTAACTGACCCTAACTGCTTCTATAGCTCACACTAAATGAATCTTAACTACCCGAACTAAACCTAACAGATGCTAACTATTCTTAACTGATGATAACTATTCCTAACTGATATGCCTGCTCCTGTCTGAAACTAACTGCAATTAGCTGAACCAAGCTAAAGGCTCCTAAATGAATTTGACTGTTCCTAACTGAAACTTTCCCTAACAGTCCTAAGTGAGTCTACGTGCTTCATAAATGAACCTATCTGTTCCCAACTGAACCTACCTGATAATACTGACTGAACCCAGCTGATAGTTCTAACCGAACCTACCTGTTCCCAACTGAACCTAGCTGATAATACTGACTGAACCTACAGTAGCTGATATCACTAACTGAACCTAGCTGATAGCACTAACTGAACCTAACTGCTCCTACCAGAATCTAACTACTCCTAACTGATACTACCTGACCCTAACATCTCCTTACTAATATTAACTGATCCTAACTGATCCAACTGATACTAACTGCTCTCAACAAACGGAACGACCAAACCTGTCTGAAGCGGTCAACGACCACGTTCTAACGCCACCAAATGTATAGAATACCATTTAATTCAATTCAACTCAACTCATAGGCCTACACCCACCCCAGACGAAACTCACGTGCCTTAAAATACCTCCAGTAAGCGACCACTTTGCTAGACCCTAATCATCCAGAACAAAACTCGAAACTGACTCGAATTCGCTGTTTTTCAGCATTGAACATGTTACAGTAAGTTAGTTTAAAGATTTTTACTAGCACAATTGCGTGCCGAATTTATACGACATCACCTGTCACGAACGACCACTTCAACTTGGTCGTTGCAGACAAGTTTCACTGTACCTAAACTCCCGACTTCGAGGCTGTAAACGCGAATAGCGTAGGGGGGAAAGGTCAGCCGTTTGAATGGCGCTTCCACAAAGGGCATTAAACGCTAGATTTGGCTTTCAAATCGGTCCTTGGCTTCACCTGTCCCCCCAAATGGCGCTGCCCCCTGGCGGGCAATGAAGCGTGCCCGAGGTTAATGAGCTCCGAGGATCGCCAGGCGGAAGCGGAAATAAACGGCCTATTAATCCCGCCGGATCTGCGCAGTCGAGCGCAACGACGTCGACAAACACTCCAGCAGATGCCCTTCATGGTCGTCCAGATTAACCCAGCGGAGCCATTACCGACCTTAATCCCCTCGGATGACCTTTGACCTTGCTTTTGCTCGGATCGAATTCATCAGAGCAGATCTGTGGCTTATACATGCATTCGGAACACAATTTCGCATTCTGAGAACACTAAATTCTGAAGCTGAAGGGCCCTAAGCATTCTGACCACTCGGAGCTAGTGCCTGGATTGAGCTAAAGCGGACTTCCGGTTTATGCGAAATCAATGCAGGGGGCCCGGGACACTGCGCAGGCTCTGATTTTTCCGTTTTTTTCGCTGCGCCACTCGTACTTGGACCGTTATTGCCTCGCCGTAGTTTTGTACTTTTGAAACTGGTCCCAGAAGGGCCGTTTCGGAAAATAGATGCAAACCTATATGGCGAGGAAAACGGAGAGTGAGAGCAATAAGCATAGAGAGAGGGTTTCAGAGAACATCAAGGATGGGGAAAAAAGGCAAACAAATCATCCGAGTTGGGGCATTTTGACGAAATTGCAATTGCACCGAGTCATGGAGAGAGATTGGAAGTGCGCTTTCCGGAATGGCCAATCGCTGGACGGGCCTGGGATCGATCCCTTTTAATGGCTTTATTTTTTTTTCAGTTTGGTTTTTCGTTTTTTTTCTTCTGGCGGACGCCACCCAAGTAAAAATATCATTAGAAAACAGTTTCAGATTGCCAATTGTCTGGAAATGACTATTATTGTGTTGAATTATTTGAAATGTTATTAAATGACATGCGTCCAAATTCAATTGATGGGTATGATTTCACAAGCCATTGATAG
>JAQGAF010004577.1:0-14040 GCA_034687865.1 Kryphioiulus occultus
AATTTATCAAATCAAGGAATTTTCATCATCGAATTTATCAAATCAGTGAATTTTCATTATCGAATTTATCAAATCAAGGAATTTTCATCATCGAATTTATCAAATCAGTGAATTTTCATTATCGAATTTATCAAATCAAGGAATTTTCATCATCGAATTTATCAAATCAGTGAATTTTCATTATCGAATTTATCAAATCAATGAATTTTCATCGTCGAATTTATCAAATCAATGAATTTTCGTCGAATTTATCAAATCAATGAATTTTCATCACCGAATTTATCAAATCAGAGAATTTTCATCATCGAATTTATCAAATCAGTGAATTTTCGTCGAATTCATCAAATTGGTGAATTTTCTTCATCGAATTTATAAAATCAGGCAATTTGCAATACCGGATTTATCAAATCAATGAATTGTCATCATCGAATTCATCGAATCAGTGAATTTCCATCATCGAATTTATCAAATCTGTGAATTTTGAACATCGAATTTATAAAATCAGGGAATTTGCAACACCGGATTTATCAAATCGATGAATTGTCATCAACGAATTTAATTATAACAGCTGGTAAATTTGACAAGCTTAATGCGGTTAATGAATGTCATCAGCATGTTAAATTTTTCAATGTCATAAGACAGTTGTTAAATTTGATAAAAATTATGAAATTAATTAAATTGAGGGAAAAAAAACTGAAATTAATGAAGTGGAGAAATTCGACTAACTTTTGCTTTTCCTTCGATATTTGCAGATTCCTCCGATGAGGCAAACTCGTACATCGACGATTTGCTGCACAGTCATTCTGAGTCGGAGGTAACCCTTGCCTAAATTCAGTTTTCTTTCTCTATTTTTCCACTGCATTGTGTTGTGAAAAAAGTTTGCTTATCCATGAATTTGCGGTTACTTAGCCCGACACCTGGGAACAGTTCGACGATGAAGATGAAGATGAGGATGAGGATGAAGACGTGGACATGGAAGTACAAGACGGCGCAAACCACAACGAGGATGAGGAGGACGAAGACGACGATGATGCTTCGGTCATCGAAGTGGACTAAGTATCTAGCGACAAATTGAACACGCAATGAAATTGCACGTTCACTTTGACTGAACGTGGCGCTGGAGCCACAGGCCTCCTCGAAGGGTTATTGCCGGACAGCTGGGAAACATTTTTGCCCATCCCGTTCATTTTGTCCACGTCTATTTTTATGTGGGGATTTTTCATCCAAAAGGCTAGACCCTAAGCGATGCTGAAACCGGGTTACTTTTCGTTCATTTTTTAAATTCACGCCTCCTTTTTTTCCAACAATATTTTACTCCAAATGTGCGAGAATCACGATCTTGGTACCAATGATTCCTGACTGATCATTAAAAACGGCAAGCAAATTTGATTAAATGGAAATTTATTTTTATAACGGATCTGTACGGAAAGATATTTTCATACGAGTCTCGAAAGGGTCGAGTCGAGCAACTTGAAAATGTGAAACATTTCCAGCTAAAGTGAAAATCTCAGCGGCAAAACTGACCGTGAAAAGTCCGGTTTTGACTTAAACGTGGCGTTAGCTCACAATCACAACCTGAAATGGGTTCGAAATTCTCCCGATAAGGCTGTCAAGGACCGTTTCAGAAAGTTGTCGGGTCTTTGGCAGCTCTGAAAATGTCGCAATGTGAACACTACGCGATCAGCAATTTCTTAATGTGGTCAGTAAAGCCATAAGCAGGGTGACTGGCTGGCTGGAAAATCTGGAAAAGTCAGGGAAATTTGTGATCTACATTTTCTAAAAAATTTGAATTTCGTCTATGGCGTATTCATTATCATTCACATTTCCTAACATTTCTTATGAATTATTCCTAAAATAACCTAAAATCCTAAAATCCATTATGGCCTTAGCAGACTGTCAAGTGATTCATATATTTTTAGAGAAATTCCTATATTTTACTGCAAACTACTGTGGCAAAGAAAAATATAGCAGATACTGGCTAAAATTCATTGCTGTTAATTAATGTTGAATATTTCTAAAAATACCTTAAAAATGCATTATGGCTAGTTTTTTTCAAAAAAAAAAAAACTTTGCCTGCGGCATTCTCTTAAATGTAAGCATTCACACACATAATTTTTTTTAGAAAAGATATCTGAAATCCATCATTTATGGTCTAGTTTTTATAAAAAGTGCGATTTAAAAAAATCGTCGGTGGAATTATCTTGAATATTAATATTCCTAAGACTAAAGGTTTTATTTTAAATGTTAATATTTGTACTAGTTTTTCTAGTTATTGTAAAAAATTTGTCTATGGAATCTTTTTTCTGAAATATTTGAAAAAAGATAGAAAAAAATCAGAGCAATTACAATTAAAAAGTAGGAGGCGCTCTAAATCTTTAGAAAAAAAAATCATATATTCCGCCTATATTTTTTTCTTGTATTCTTTCTATATTTTTTTTAAATTTTTTTATATTTCCTATACAATTCGACCTCCATACTGCTTGAGAGCCTGTAATTTTTTTACCTAACAAATTTCGCCTAAGGTGTTCCTAAATTATAAATACGGTAGTTGACTAATTATCAAATTTTACAGCAAAACCTTTCTCTACAACGTGTCCTTCAATATGGATATTTCTTACAATATCGATAGAAGTAGTTCGCAAAAATGTAGTGTTTGGCATCTGGTGGTTTTTCCCACCGTTGTTCACATCGTTACTAATATTAATACATAAAAATCCATGTATCTTTAATTTTTCAAAAAAATTGCCTTTGTCAGTTCTTCAATTATTACAATTAAAGACTTTGTCCTTTCTGAAGTAAATCTACGCCAAATCCATACAAAAGTTTGTTTAAAATTGTCGGGAAATTATTCGAAAGTGTCTGGAAAACCTGAAAAAGTCAGGAAAATTTAACTTGATAATTCGGCCAGTCGCCCTGCGTAAGTTTCAACGTACCATCATCAAAACTGATCGAAACCCAATTTCTCGCAGTACAAGTTTCAAAATTGCGAACAAAAAGCCGCATGTTTCAGTCGACTGACTCGCTTCGTTAAACGGTGTCTTTGGTTTCCTCCTTGCCTCCCATCCCTCTCATTGTTTCATTGCATTTTCTACTTCCACAGCCTGCGTGCATTTGTGAGTGATTTGAAAATTTGTGAAAGTGAAGAGCGATCGTCTGTGCTAAAAAACAGAGCTGCCAAGCCAAATAAAAGGTTAATATTTAATCTGAAGATTCCTTTGAAAAGTGTAAAAAGTTAACTACAATCACTGGTCGAGCAATGCCGAACATTAAGACTTCTTGAAAACGAAGCCCGTCAACTTGGATTTTGCCGCCTTCACGTCGGTCGGAGTCCTTGTTTTGGTAAGTTGAGTTTTTGTCGTTACTTCATCGCTGTCCGCATTATCGGCTTCGGGTTCCTCATCTTCCCTTTTTCTCTTGGTCTTAACAGGTGGGTTTGGCTCTGCGTTGTTTTCCTTGCTGTTTTGGGCCTTGTTGTTCCACATCTGGAAAAGCGCGAGGATTTCCATCATCAAACAACAGTTCGCGGCGACGCTACATCAGGTACGAATAGGTAAGCCCTTACCAGTTTCTCGTCGGCCGGAAGCTTCTTGAAGGTCTGGACTGCGGCCAGAGCCAGCTTGGAGTCCTCCGTTTCCGGGTTTTCAAGCTTCAGCTTGTCACGGTTTGCTTCTAGCCACAGTTGGTATCCGGACCTGAAGTCAATTCAATTCAACTCAGTACCCTGCTGTCAGTAATTTAATACCATGAGGTATGGGGGTGTAGGCCATCAACCCAAATTAAGATTCAGTGGGTACCACAAAGTCTTAAAAGTTAAAGCCGTGAACTTGTGAGATCTACAACAGGGTTCATACCGTCAGGGAAAGTCAGGTTGGAGTCAAGGAAAACTTTTAAAATTATTTTGAATTTAAATTTTGTGACTGGAAATTTTTAATTTTCAATTCATTTTTGTGAAAAACACCCTATAAATTACACCTACAATTCGTTATTTCCAGTGGATGTTTTGAATATAAATATTCCTAAGAATGTCTTCAAAATTACATTAGGACTAGGTTGTTTAAAAAATTTCGCCTATGGCGTTCTCTTAAATGTTAATTTACAGGCATTGCTCTCATGTTAATTTCAACACCCATATAATTTTTTTTTTGTGTGGTTTGTAAAAATATACGCGGGAGTCGCGGCGAACGAAAAACGCGAATTTTTTTCTCAAAAATATTAAATGAAAATTGTGAAAAAATCAGATATATGCATGTGAAAAAATTTGAAAAATATTAGATACATGTACCTCAATGGGCAATGTGTGGCAAATAGTTAATTTTAGCTTATATGTGCTTACATAAGTCATGGAAATTGATCAGATTTGGTCGGGAAACGTCAGGGAAATTCAGGGAAATTAAGTTTCAAATTTTGGTATGAACCCTATAGACGCAATGAGAAAGGGGGCTTCTCCTAATTGCTCGTAGGCTGGCAGTGATTGCCTGGCGGTTAGGGGCAGCTAAATGAAATTGCGTTTTTGGGTTCGTTTAGGTCCCCAATCATTTCATCCCCACTATCGCGGTTGTAGGGGCCTCAGGCCCTTAAAACATTTTGGTTCATATATTCAACGAATCTGTCTTCCTCACCCAGCATAATTCGGACTTCTCACAACTGTTATTCAGTTAATAGATTAGCTTCGCTGTATACATGTATACGTGATGTATACAATATACATTTCAGTTTGTATACATGAACACAATATATGCAAATGGAATTAATTTAAGATTGATCGCATCTCCGCAGAGTGCATAGTCAATCGTTAAATGAGTTCTAAAGCCCATTTTCAAAGCCGTAAATCCACATTGCATACCTCGTTACATAAATAACTCACACGCTATACCTAAATGTATAGAAATATGTTTTAGCCAATTTAGAACAAAATTTTTTTTGCATGAAACGTATGAGGCTTTCGAATATACCGTACATGTACTGTATCTAAGAAACTTATCGTAATCATATCTTCGCAAGCAACGACTTTCCATTTCAATACATGTATAGTATATGTGTGTACTTATACCTATCCTTGGACCAGTGCTGAATTTCAGTTTTGAGAGGATACATGTATTACTTTAGATAGTATTTGTTTAGAACAGTTTCCACTGTACATCCTATATTATTAGTTGGCAAAAGTTGAGGGACCAATAAAATCCAACGCAAAAATTACTGAATAACAGTTTATAGAGGTTTATTAGATTTAACAAGGTTCCCACGTTAGGACCGCAGCCTGAGATTGGTTTAGAGAGGTAAGTCATGCATTGGAAAATATATTTGAAAATGTCTGTAGATTGAGACAAATTTAGTTTCAAACTGTAATGACAAATATATTTGCAAATGCAATTTCCGAATGCATTTTAAGATGTGTTTTATGCAGTTTTTAATGCATTATGGAGTGCATATTGCGATGAATTACTGACGAATGCGTTGTGGAATTCGTTGTGTAATGAATTCTGTTTGCATTGAAGAATGCATTTTACAATTTATATTCCATGCATTGCAAAATGTCAAAAACCTCGCTATATTTGATAATTTCAAGGTTTAAAAAAACTCCCAATGATGAATTTTAAAAAAATCTAAAATGTTTAATAAATAAATTAGAATTGGCAGTGAAATAAAGTTTAAAATTCAAAACTACATCAATTTTATTGAATTCAATGCAGCACGTAACTTTTGTAAGTATGTAGTTTCAAATACATTGTAAAATACACGAGTCAGTATATTTTATATTGCATCGTAAAGTGCATTTTTGTTTACACTATTAAATGCACTTCGTGTTGTGATTAAAAACGACCAATGCATTTGCCATATATCTTGCAATTCGTAATGCATTTCACAATGAAGTTGAAATTAATTTTCTTTACATATGGGTTACTTCAGGCAGTATTAGTTCAGACAGGTTTTACTGTAAGCAATCATGTATATCAATGAAACTCAACGTGGATTGCCACGCTGCGCCATCTGTGGACGAAACAAGAACCACGGAGAAACAGATCGAAAAACTTTCACTCCAAAACTGTTTTAGCACGAATACCTGCCTCTCAGACATTAATCAATATCGTGTAGACAGAATTCATATTATGATTCTTGAGACGTACCTGTAATTTCTTTCTGAAATATTATTTTCACCGAACCTCACTTGAGACGCAATAAATTGCTTATTGTGTGAATGTGCTTTTGCTACCCCACCCCTACGAGCTTACAATAATTTCTCACACACATCACCCCATCCCCTTTCCAATTAGAAATATATATTTCCTTTTCCAAAAATAAATATAAGGTGTAACTGCAATAAAAATGTATCAAACAGGCTAACGAAGCATTATGAAATTCGTACAATATCGTTTGTAGATTGAAAAATGTATTAATTTAAACTAATGAGATAATAGGAAACAGGAAAAATTCTCATACCCCATTATCTTAACACAAGTGATTCCTATATATCCTGTATTTATAAAATAGCCCTATATAGTCCTATATTTTTTGAAAATAGTCCTAAATTTTCTTATATTTTACTGCAAACTGCTGTGGCAAGAAAAATATAGCAGATATTGGCTTAAATTCATCATCTGAAATCTGGTTTTGCTTAAAAACAATTGCCTATGATTATTAATATTTCTAAGAATGTCTTAAAATACATTGTGGATAGTTTTTTTTAAAAAATTCGAATACGGCGTTTACTTAAATGAAGTATTTACACACAAATTTTGTAGAAAAGAAACCTGAAATCCATCATTTGTGGTCTAGTTTTTGTAAGGGCTATTTAAAAAATTGACTACGGCCTTATCTTGAATATTAATATTTCTAAGAATAGCTTAAAATGCATTATGGATAGTTTTTTTAAAAACAAAATTCGCATACTGCGTTCTCTTACATGTTAATGTTAAATGTTTTTCTAGTTTTTGTAAAAAAAATTGCCTATGGCGTTATCAGCAGACTTATTGCAGATGGGTCGCAAAAGTAGGTCAATTAATAAAAAAAATTAATATACAGTGAACATGTACATTTATGTATACCAGCTGGCCACATGTCTTTGAGCAATTACACTTAAAAAAGTAGGAGCTGCTCTAATCTGCAATAATTTACTGAATTTTTTGAGAAAAAATCCCATGTTTGTTTTCTTTTTTCCGATATTCTTCCTTTATTTTTCTTTTTTCGATATTCTTCCTATATTTTTTTAAATTTTGTCTATATTCTTGCTATATTTTGCTTCGTTTTTTCCTATATTCTTCCTAAATTTTTTTTTTATTTTTTCTTCTTGTATTTTTTATTTTTTCCTATATTCTTCCCATAATTTTTTCTTTTTATTTGTATTCTTCCTATATTTTTTCTTTTTCCTATATTCTTCCCATAATTTTTTCTTTTTATTTGTATTCTTCCTATATTTTTTCTTTTTTCCTATATTCTTCCCATAATTTTTTCTTTTTATTTGTATTCTTCCTATATTTTTTATTTTTTTCCTATATTCTTACTTATAATTTTTTCTTTTTATTTGTATTCTTCCTATATTTTTTCTTTTTTCCTATATTCTTCTTGAATTTTTTTATTTTTTCCATATAGCCTTCCTATATTTTTTCTTTCTACCTATAATCTCCCTATATGAGTACTATACAGTATGAGGTTATGAGAGTATTCAACACTGGTCCCAACCCCCTTTATAATACTCGCAAAATGTTCAGTGAATACATTTGATTTTAATGGCGGAAGTGAATCCCATGCAGAAACCTGGTCTAGGCTATTTTTTCCCACAATGTATGGATTTCCAAGGAAACTGTAAGGATTTGGATTTGGGTAAAGTTGAAGGAACACGAATGGGTGTCGCCCACGAATGGAGTGTTGTGTGTGCGTGGCTACATTTCCATGGAAATGGGTTTTAATTCATTAGGGGCTTAATGAAGCGAGAAATTGGGTGCTGAGAAATTCCGAGAGGAAATATCATCGGGATTCTTGGTAATCCCTTATTAATTGAATCTTCCATCCTTTTCGACTAATGGTCTTCCTTCTCAGGATTCATCTCACGTTTATTGGAGGAATTTCTAACTGGCGCTTAGGTGATGACTAACAAATCGACCATTAAATATCCAGATGTAAGATTAATTGCTAGTCAGTAATCAGCAGCATGTTGTCAACAGTTAGTTTGGAAAGTTCGAATTAAGAGCTAAAACATACAGTGTTTGTGAGGATGTACGAACTTAAATTAATATTCGTTAGTCGCTTAAAATGTTATTTAAATATAGTATTTTAACAAATAACACGTGTTAATCAGATATACTCGCATTTTGAGACATGTTACATGTATTTGCAAATATAAACGTCAAATATTACTGAATTGTTATATGGAATTTACAGGAATTTATATTGCTACATGTACATAATTGTCCTGCATATACTGTATATTCAAATTCTGTTCGGGTACGTATTATTAATATGTTCCTTGTTTAAAATGTTATTTAAATAAGCTTATAACGTTATTAACCAAATAACACATGTTAACCATATGTATACAGTTATTATACCATTATATAGATATGATTTACATGTGTTATTTGGATAATAACATTATATTTAAATAACCTTTTAAACAAGAAAAAGCCCCTGTATGGCATTATTGTGTAGCAATGTAAAATTCGAGTATATGTGAGTAACATATTTTATAAATATTATACTTTAAAAAACTTCCTAAACATTAAACACATAAAAATCGTATATTAGTGCAAACTGTTTGGGCTCTATTAATTCGAACTGTCCAAATTACCTGTATGACATATAGAACATATTGACCTATAGACAAATGTAATGTTATTAGCAAATAACACATATGCATCTCAACCAATTTTGAATATAATATGTTGAAATATTTGTATAGTATTAGGCTCACAATAGCATGTAAATTCCACGTAATAATTTAGTTACATGTATTTTCACATTTAAAGTATAAATGCGAAAATCAGCTGAAGCATTATTTGCAACTGACACGTTTTGATGACCATATTAACACAGGTATTTCATATATTCAAGTATTGTAGAACGAATGTTTTGGAAATGTTATTTAAAAAACTATTAATTATTAAAATGCTAAAATACCATAATACATGTAGAACAATGTTGCTATACAGACTATCGTACTTTATAAACAAACGCAAAAGATAAAATCATGCTTATTCAATTACAATGTTATTTTCGCTTTTAATGAAGGCTCGAGACTTAAAGATGATATATCAGAAACAACACCAAACTCTAACAGATGATAACTTTTTTTTAAAAATTTGGATTATGAAATATTGAAACAATGGTTAGACCAGGGCCTGATTAAACAAATGCATTCAAAACCTTCGCAAAATTGAAAACAATTGAATTTGTTTTCCCAGCCTGAACAATCTTTCCATTTGCTTATGTTGTTATTGAAAGCTTTAAGAAAATTCGGATTATTATTACAACGAAATGCAATTTGGTTTATTCAGTAACATGTTGTTTACCATAAATGTTGTTGAGGAAGGAGTGTTATACCCTTAGGATTTCTATTTGTTTTCCTTGCAAGCATATTTTTTATCCTTAGCAATATTTAGGTCTAAGACCCTAACTCCGTATTTACGAATTTAATATAGTTTCTAAATTTCGAGGCCACCGTACGCTAAATTAATTAAGAAATTTATGAGCAAACTAATTTTGAATTTGCACTCGCGCCCCCTTCCGGGCTTAATTTCAGTTTTATAGGATCGAGGTCTTCGTATATTGCTCTCGCCCCGAGCTTTTATAGATTAGCCATAAAAGAGAGGCCCTAATGGATTTTATTAAAACACGAAACGCATCTCCAAAGACGACGCTTAGGCCTGAAACTAAAATTATTTTTCGTTTTGAAAGTCATTTGCCCATTATGTTCAACACCGTCATAAAAATATAAGAACGAGAAATTTCCTCAGCCTAAGCTCGTTAGTCTCCAGAATTTATTTAATATGTTATGTTGCAGTAAGCCTAAGCGATGCTGGAAAATCCAGCATTTAGCGGAAATTGCGTGGTCGCCATTTTGGAAAGTCAGTCGTGTGACAAATTCAACTGAGATGTCTAAAATTCCTCCTTCGGACTATTTAGCTAATTCGATTTCTCCTTGTGAGGTCAAGCACTTTTATTATACAGGGTGATCGTAAAGTTTACGACAATTAATTTAAAAGACTGTTGGAGTTACGAATTTTGGAAACAAGTAGAAAAACTAGCTTTTTATTTCGTATATTTGGGTCATGGTGCAAAAATTACAAAAAAAAATTCGTATATTTGGTTCAAATAACACAAATTACAAGAGTGTGTTTCTTATTTCGTGCGACCATACCAAATGAAATTTAATTTCATGTATTTGGTTCACATAACAAAAATTGTAAGTTTTTTTATTTCGTTTATTTAATTCATATTGCAAAAATTAAAAAAAAAATATTTCGTATATTTGGTTTATATTGCAAAAATTTCTAAAAATATTTCGTGTATTTTCTTCACATTTCAAAAATTAAATAATTTTTTTGTGCAAAAATTACAAGTTTTTTATTTCACGTCTTTGGTTCACATTACAAAACTTACAAAAAAATTTATTTCGTGTAGTTTGTTCATATTGTAAACATATTTCTTGTATTTGTTTATAATTCAAATATTACAAAAGTTTTTTATTTCGTGTATTTTGCTCGCATTACAACAATTAAAAGACAAATTTTGAGTAGTTGGTTCATATTGCAAAAATTACAAAAACAATTTTATTTCCTGTATTTTCTTCACATTGCAAAAATTACAAGTTTTTATTTCATGTCTTTGGTTCACATTTGGTTCCCTGTATTATCTATAGGAGTCATGTACTACTCGTATCAGAGGGAATTAATGTGATTCTCTTTCTGATGAGTTTTTTTTTCTTTTAGATTTTTGACGAATCTGTCTATCGTTTCTCATTTATTTTTTCCAGACCGGTTAATATACGGTGATAGAGAAGGAAAAAGGCATTAGGCTTATACACGAGTATAAATATAATGAAAATTTAAAATTGATAACGCGAATAAATCCGTGCAAATTGATGACTAGGCTTATGTGAAAAACTAAAAAAAATCGATTTTCGTTCTTATATAGACAAACGCATTTTCTTACTCGTTTTTCGTTCGACTCTCGGGGATTTGAAATGTCATTAATTATTACTTATCCTTCTTCATTTATTTTGTATATACGATATCAGACCCCCCTTTTATGTCTTTTGTGTTGTTAAATAAATAGAAAAGTCGAGCTCCGTGAAATTCGCTATATACAGGGGTGCACAAACAACTAGATTTCAACAGAATACAGTAGAATCTGGACATCAAGAGGATGTTTCTTTAGAAAATATTTGTTTGGACAGGTTCTACTGTAGAGAAGTTACTTTATAAAATATGCAAAGAAATGTAAGAAAATATTTAGCAATTACTGTAGTGGACATCGAGAGGATGTTTATATAGATAATATTTGTTTAGACAGGTTCTACTGCAGTAAACATCGCGAACATGTTACTTTAGAAAATATTTAAAGTTCTACTGTAGTGAATATCGAGAGGATGTACGTTACTTCAGAAAATATTTGTTTAGACAGGTTATAATGTATTGGACATCGAGATGATGTTACTTTAGAAAATATTTGTTTAGACAAGTGTTATTGTAGTGAACATCGAGATGTTACTTTAGGAAATGTTTGTTTGGACACGTTTTACTGTAGTAGATATCGAGACTCTTGTATTTATGGAATAGGATAGTTCAAGAGGGGTTTGTCCAGTTATCACTACGTCACGTGTTCAATGCGTTGACATTCGTTCGTTGAATTTACGATCTATAGCATAACCTTATAGAGTGGAAATTTCCAGACGATCTTGGATCTTGGATTCAGTTTTATCCTCACAGCATTCCTTCGTCCTCCTATCTTGCCAAATTTAAAATGGCGCCTGGTTGGGGCCATAAAACCCTACGAGACCCGGGGGGCATTATCGTAAAAGAAGCGACCAATAACAGATATATCGCTTCGTCCCCCCCCCCCTTGACGATATGCGGAATGGGGGCTCGTTACACGTCCATTTACCTCACCAGCCCCGCTTTATGGACGACCCCCGCGCTGATCTTTTCATTGAAAAAACGATAAAAACGGACGAGCTCAAACGAGAAAATCTTCTCGTTTGAGCAGCTCGTCCGCTCTCCCCAATTGCGTACGCGCTTAAAATAACGGGTTTTTCGGCCATGTCGCAAAAAATTGTCGAAATTTTCATATTCGCATTTTTCAGCCTCTATAGGATACTTGGTTAGGATCGGTGATGTTTCACTAGCGGTTGGGATTCCGCTACTTGGATTGCTTTCGAAAAACTGGGCACGCGCTCAGAGTAGTTGCCATGGCAACACGGATGCGCTCATGCGTTCCTTTATTTGTTCTCACGTGCTTGGAGTCATTGTCATGGCAACACGGATGCGTTCCCTTACCAGTCGTTACCATGGCAGCGCAGATGCATTCCTTTACGCAGATACGTTCTTTTTTCAGCCGCACGTGCTTGAGTCGCAGCTATGGCAACACGGATGCGTTCCTTATCAGTCGCACGTGATTTCAGTCATTGCCATGGCAACGCAGTTAGCATTACTTTAACAGATGCACGTGTTGGAGTCGTTGCCATGGAAACGTAGACAGGCGCACGTGCTCGCTTTCTTTCAACCCATAATCCGCCATAGAAAAAAAACAAAAAAAAACACGCTAATCTTGCGGCGTCAATGCCCGGGTTCGAGCCCCGACGGAGACCGCTTTTTTTAAATTATTTATTTCGTTTGAATAATGAATGGGGATTGATGCCTAATACGTTTCGCTTGGTTTGGCTAATCCGTTTACCGTGGTTTAAGCGTTGTTTTTTCTTCAGTTTGATGCCGAGTGCACGGCGTATCTGTGACATCCACGGCGAACAAGCCTAATGTATCACTCGGATCTAATCAGCGAAAATCAATTTAATATTTAACTCGCTGTTTGTGGATTCCCATCGTCGCCGTCGACGCAGCAGCGTCAGTTCGCGTCGAGCCTTAATTAAGCGTAATTTTGGCGGAAGACATTTTTATTAAAAATCGATAAAACCTAATGTAACGCGATGGAAATGCGAGAAATGCGAAATGCGAATTAAGGCACTAGCCGATATGCTGTATCTCGGAAATTACTCGAAGTGGAGGGCGAGACTTTTTGCTGAGTTCAACTCAAAATTGTTCGTTTTGCGGACCATTGAAATTCGCGAAATTCGATCGGTATTCGTCGAGATTGACGGTGTTACTGACAGCGTAAGATCGCCTATCGCCACCGAAATCCACAATCAGCACTGAATAAAAATCGCTTTCCCCAAAACTTCAAACTGATAAAATTTCATTCTTCGGTCCTGCTCATCTTCGAACGTTCTAACGGCTGATTAGCCTCGCATGCGCGTGTAATCAGATATCTCCCTGTGTATGGCGATCGATCGAAAATGATGCGCATCAGCAATGATGGCTTCTGAGCGATGCTAGATTGCCCCCTTTCAAGGGGCTGCTTTCTTTATTATTTTCTATTAAAAAACTTTCCCCGTACGCGGATTCTCGTATGCGATTCGAGTTGAAAAACTTCATTTAGCCTCTACTTTCGAGAATTTATTCATCGCGTGATTATCTCGAATGTTGACACGAGACGTCCTGTCCAGGTCACAACGAAAGTGTTCTCTTTATGTTTTGAATTTTTGACGTCAGTTCGAAACGAAAGTGTACGTTCTCTTTTCAGTATTTGAGGTTTTCGAAAGTCGTTCGAAATCGACGTCACAATTTCAAACGTTGGCAGTGACATAAATGTAAAGCAAAAATGTTCTTTTTACCGCTTTTGAATTTTCGAAATAAATGTAGTTCGAAATCCACGTCATTTTTTTTCTAATGTTGATACATTACGTCCTCTAAATTGACATTAGACAGAGAAATTTCGTACGAAAAGTTACCTTTTGACGTCATTTCCTGGGCCAAAAATGTGTTTTCGGCGAAA
>JAQGAF010004578.1:0-14038 GCA_034687865.1 Kryphioiulus occultus
TGATTTGCAATGCTACACGTGACGTCACACGTTTTCGTCACGTTCACGTTTAACGTGGAGCTGAAACTCTCTATTGTGCCAGAAGGCGACACTCCAAAGGACACATTTTCTCTCGTGTTCAGTGAGCCAAATAAAATATCGAGGAGATGTGCTGCATAATTTGCACATGAAATTTCACGAAAAGTAAAAAGTTCAAGTCAGGATTCAGATTTTTTGACTGTTCACTAAACTTTTGAGCGAGCATGTCCAAACAACAAGTTTCGCTTTTTGCCTGTACAGTAGTTTAGTTTCCAAGGACAAACCCTGCTCGATTGTGAGCATGGTAGGTAAATTGCTCAAGAATCTATTCACCGACAAACTGTTTTGGCAACCGACCAACTGAATCCAGTCAGCGTAGATAAATATTTCACGCGTTGCCTATACCAGACATGTTGGCGTTCAGAATAACCATAAAAAATCGGGCCCAGCAATAGAAAGATTTAAACCTACATGTACACGTAGGCTACACAAAGTTTATTGGTGTATTAAGCCTACCAGTACACTAATAGCCACCAAACAAATATAATGTACGCAAACCAGGAAAAAACGTTTACAACTGCCAGGTGGTTCTCACAGCAATGTTTTAGGCCTAGACTTTACCAAAATATCACATGCAAACACTTATTTTACAATAAATACCATTGACGCATCGATATGGCATCAATTAAAAAATGTAAATTTGCCTTTTTTACACAAATCAACTTCTAGAGCACAGTATTTTAACACATCAACTGGCTCTATGGTGGGGCATTAATGAAAGTAGGATATGTTAGTTATGTTAGTTAAGAATATGTAGTTAGAAATATTCTGCTTATACAGTCGACTTGTGTGACACAAGACAATTTGTTTTTTTTTACTTATGAAAATATCAATGCAAAGCAGCGAGTTCGTGTGCTGAGCATGACCAACTGTTGATAACTATTGTAACAATCTTGACGAACAGTTCTGGTCGAGAATCCAACACAGTCATCGCATTCAGCAAATGCGTAGCCAGGTTGACCTTGGTTGACCTGATCGATTACATGCACCCAAGAGAGCCATGATTGCCAGCGTTGATTCAGGGCCAAGTTGACCACTCGTAAAAAACGATAATACTGATGAATCTCGAAGTGTTTGCTAGGAATCAACCTTAAACTCGTCATGATCACTGCTTCAGGCTTTCAGAACACTACAGTTCGACTGTTTTCAACCACGTCAAATGCACAGCCACCCGGCATACAGCCCACTTGACCGATAAGCGAACCTGCAGTCTTGCGAACCTGATTGTGGTAGACCCACCGCATGCTTATCGTCAGGAAAGTAAACAAGGCACACATTTACTGCATGCAAACAAACGAAAACTTGTCTCATTTACCTGATAGAGCTTGGCCACCAGTTTGACAGTTTGTATTGTGTGCCTTCCGAGTAACCGATAAAAAGCACAGGGCGGAAGTTCGTTCGTGAGCAGGCGGCGACCTTGCCTACCTCTCAACGCGACGCTTTTTTGCCATGTCAGAAGAAAGAATTCCGCGCCCAAACAAAACTAAAACGAAAATTGGGACGAGGCCTCCGTTAGGCTTAAAACTTTTTGTTGTTCCAAATGCTGATGCATTCTCCTCTGCAGGGGTTAGGCACTGCGCTTTGATGATCGATTTTCCATCGATTTCGGACGGTTTCAAGGCGATGGCCTCTAGACAGGCGATGCCCGAAGCACTTATTATCACTTTCAATGCATTCGTCGACTGAAAAACTGCGATAAATGCCTTGTAAACACAAGTTTTAATCCAAGATGCTCGTACACGAACACATTCTTTCACTCTCCCTTTTTACAACAGCCATACTTCGTTAAACGACCGAATTACGCTACGGCGCATTTACCCAAAGACGCACAATGTTAAATGGACGTGCGAGGCCACCTCATAAACGCCAGGACACTTGTCAAAAATTTGCACCATTAACCAAATGCCGGTCTTTCAAATTTGATGCGTTGAATTACATTATAGTGATAATCTTTAGAAATTGATCAATTTAATTTGTTATCGTCTAGACTGCGGTAGCAAAGTCTAGTTGAGTCGTGCATGGTCCACGGTCATCTAGTGTCTATTCGTGACATCCAATTCAACGAGACTTTTGAATCAACCTGTAATAAATTGATAGTGATAGCACTATCACTTACTGCATTAGACAAAATTCACTATCACCCGGATTTTGCGTGTTTGCAATTTTCAAATATTCATCCATTGAAATCAGAGTTGGCCCAGGAAATTTTGTCTGAAAGATGTTCATGTGTACATGAACATTTTATCGTTTTCTACATACTCTTTGGAAACCCTAAAGCCGAATTTCTCTTAAATTCTAGACTAGAGTACCAATAATGCATTTGAAAATTATGAAGAAAATTAAGTAAAGGTGGGAACGCGCCACGGGATATTTTTAGAAAACCAAAATGGAAAAGGTGACGTATAAAAATATTGAGTTTTAATATCAACAATTAACAAATCGTCTTAGGGAATACGGAAAAGGCAAACTGGTCACCAGAAAGACTTTCTAAACCAGCCCCCAGTATTCTCAATAAAATTAAAATTTTCATAAAAATATGTATATTGTGTTTCTTTTTTGGTTGCGTGAACTCTTGAGATATTTCTGTTATTAACAAAAGCATTTGAAATTTAATTCGTGTTTTTAATTACTGATACATGGTGACTGCGTTAAATTGAATGGAGACTAAGCTTAAACAGGAGAAAGTTTAGGCACCATAGTACAGTGTATAACAAGAAAACGTCGTCATGTGTAACAAATTTGGCCAGATGTGGCAAAGCAACATCACAACTTCCAACTGTTTCTATTGCTTGTTTTCCAACAATATTCATGTGGCATTCGAAAATTGGTAAATTATGCCATATGACAGGCATATACATGTATGTTGCAAGGTATATAAGCCATTGTAAATTTGACAGAAGCATAACCTGATCATATTTCTGCCAATCCTAATACATTTTTCAAAATGAAACTCGAGTTGGTCATTTTGATTATGGTTTTGGGACTTGGTGCTGGTGAGGATGGGTTCACCAGCGTAAGTGCAGTCGAAAATTACAAGATACGATTTTCTATTTTATTACTTTTCAAAATTATTGATTTCGTCTCTTTTCTCACAATTCAGAATATGGAATGTGCACATTTCACTGATTATGTAAGTACAGCGCTAAATTATTTTTTTTAAATAAACTTGATGTATTTGATGCACGATAAAATTGTTTACGTCAAATTGAGAATTGAAGGCAACCAAGTGTTCATAAAAAATTGTATATGGGTGTTTTTGTTCATTTTAGAATGCGTTATGCAAAAATATCTCGAAAAATGTAAGTAAACAACAATCTGTGTGCGAAACACGAACAAGCCTGCTGCATGCAAAAGACAAAATATTGATAAAGGAATTAATTTTCTTGATAAACAATAGCGAATCGAAATTATGAAACATTGCTCAAAACCATCGAGAGTAGCCATTATGTACCACGGGCGTTTCGATAAGACATGTTTGAATAAAAATTCGACATTGGTAAGTAAGAACAACGACTTTGATGAACACCCAGTTTGGAATTGCCTGACACTATTTTAATGCAATAGAAACACAATGGCAGATTTGCTCTGTATATTTGCTGTGTAGACCATCCTGCACAACAAGAATACGTAAGTTCGAGATTGGCATTGATTATGACACAATTTCAACTAATTTTAACATCTTAAACTCATTTACTAATTCTAATTCTTCACAGCTTAAGATAAGCCATTGCGGGAAAGAACGCTTGATGAAGGTATTTATTTACTTCTAGAAAAGTAGGGAAAAAGTCCCTATGGTCAAGATTGATTTTTGAAACAAAATCGATTGAAACATTAGCCAAATCGAGCGTTTATTTTCTGCCTGATGGCAATTTTTCAAAATCCATGGCAGGTGTTTTACAGAAATTGATATGCGTGATTGTTTACAGATTTGTCCAATGTTTAAGCAACAAATCGAGAAAGAACACGTGAAGCCGAAGACGACATCATCGCCGAATGCGACAACATCGCCTCAAACAATAATTTTGCAATGGAAATTCAACATCCACAAGTTCAGCAACAAACACAAAAACCATTTCCCTCTCATTTAGCCGTGGTTGCCCTTATAGGTTTTAAACAGTAAATCGAACCTGAAGTTATGTAATGATTTTACTCATTCAGCTGTAGTTGCACCTCAAGTTACATGTATAAGCAGTTATCGAACTTTAAGTTCTGGGCCAGCCTAACTATATAATATACCGTATAATTATACAGGGTGTTTTGTTTAGTCAGTGCTGCCCAACAAAATAAAATTATATCTTTAATACGATAAGAGATACAATGTTAGTTCTTGAAGGTAACTTTTAGAGTCGACCACGGGCTATCCGGAAACCATATTTGTCGTGACCTTGAATATCCCGTTCAAGGTCATCCATCTATCACGATGTTCACTCGCGAAAAAAAATCTAGCTCACTGTGACTAGTTCAGAAAATGTTGAAACCAACTTAATTAGACTAATTAGGCATCACTGTACAACTTTCTAATTCACACTAGGATCCTATCTGCAGCGGTTTCTGACATACATGTATTTGCAAAAAAACACAGAACGGGCACATGGATGACCTTGAACGGGACATTCAAGGACACGGCAAATATGGTTTCCGGATAACCCGTGGACGACTCTAAAAGTTACCTTCAAGAACTATCATTGTATCTCTTACCGTATTAAGGATATAATTTTATTTCGTTGGGCACTAACTAAACATTTATTTCGTTGGGCACTAACTAAACATTTATTTCGTTGGGCACTGACTAAACAGAACACCCAGTATATTATACATTATACTTTATAATTATAGTGGTGTACGATATTTTGATGTTTTAATTCTTAGCTCTAGATGTAGCATGACGAATAATCATCATGTTGATCACCAGTATATCACCATGTTTTTCACCCTATTAGTTAATTAATACAGCTTTGAATGGTTTAACCAAACTATACTAGTGTGCAAGTGTTCTCAATTAAAGCACAACATGGTAAACAATGGATAATTATTTTTCATCTACGTGTACAACATTATACATGCACAATACCCGACAGACACTCAGACTGATCGAGAAAGTCAGGTGTAATGACTATCAAAATGGCGGCCAACTAGATTTTGTAAATGATAACATCATGCAAAACCTTGAAGTTCACCGTGAATGTTCATACCTGTCGTTGAAATATGTCAAAGATGTCATCCAAGGATCATTTAACACGTTTTAATTTATCTTGAAGTTTCATAGGCTGAAATATTTCCAGTCATCATCTATAGATTAGAACAAAACAAACGATTAAGAAATTATTTAAGAAGCGAACAATTCAACTAAGAAACACCTTTAAAACGAACTAATAATTTCCGGTGCCTATCAAATTTGCATATATAAATGTTAGTTAATGTTCATGTCAAATAATCCGGTATCTACTGCATTAAGAAAAAATGTGAAGAACAAGATATTATTTTCTAAAGAAGCCATACACGGAACATTAACGGTATACCGTGGCATAGGTCATCATCAGACATGAGTTAACTATCTGAGCTTAATATCAAGGCCCCCATTTTGTTAGATTCAGATAATGCACCACATTGACTATAGATGGCGCTGGTGTTAGTAGATTTGAGGTAATAAGGGCCCTGTCACAGGTAGTCTTCTGCTATTTGATTTACGAAATTTATTGGACGGAGAGTAAACTAATTAAGCGCTGCCACCTGTGATAACATGTGGGCAAATACAAATGTGCAAGAAGGGCTACCTGTATTATTTACAAAACTTTCGCTAACGGTGTTCTTGGAGAACGCTTAACCACTACTTTTGGGTTAGGTGTCCAAAAATTTCGCTTATAAGGTATTCATGTCATTATGAAAGTTTCTGGAAACGTCGTAAAAAATTAGCCAAAATTATTTCTTATATGGATCCATTTCTGAAAAAAAATTCAGTCGTTTCCCCCTTGTAGTACACGTTTGCAAAATTGTTCCAATGAAATGCACAAAATCTATTATTTCCTGCAGAGATTTCAAAACAGTTCGCAAATGGCGTTTCCTGCACTAAACATGTACATGTACATATATTCCAAGCAAATTTTTCACATGATATTTCGTCATTACGTTCATTCTGATGACTTATTTTCAAAATGACCCCAAAATAAATGGGGTAGACTCTCAATTGAACCTAAATAATATTCACGTAAGAATTACTGCCAGACTGCTTAAATATACGAATGCTAGAGTTCCTGCCTTTCTTAAAATTAAGATGAAATTTATTATAGAAAAACGCTAACTACGTGTATTCCCCCTTGTAGTACACGTTTGAAAAATTGTTCCAATGAAATGCACAAAATGTTGTGGATGAACAATTATCCCCTGAATGCCATGGATTGCCGACACATCGTTTTGGGTAAGTCGGACAAGGTAAAGTGGTCATCAGAAAAAGTTTGAAATCAAACCCCCTGTATTCATAATAAAATTAAAATTTTCATAAAATATTTGCATTAATTTTTCTTTTGTCGCGTGAACTCTTTGAACATTTGGAAAAAAAATTTTCAACAACAAGATGTTCCTTTCTAAAGAAACCATACAAACATGTAAAACATGTAAATGAAAATAGTGGCGGTTTTCCTCTGGCTAAACATTAACAGTATGCTATGGCAAAGGTCACTCGACATGAGCTAAATATCAAGGCGCCATTTTGCTAGTTTCAGATATACATTGTATAATGCACTACGTTTACTACAGATGGAGCTGGTAGTCTGCAATTCACTATGATGAAAACACAGCTGTCAGTAGATTTAAGGTAATATACATGTAGCTTGTCCTGTCGCATGTAGTCTCCTGCTATTTGATTTACGAAATTTATTGAACGAAGAGTAAACTAATTAAGTGCTGCCATGGCATATGTATCTCAGGTGTGAATTGAATAAAATAAAAAAGGGCAAAGGTATATAAGTCAGTGTAAATTTGGCAAAAGGATATCCTGAGGAAATTTCTGCCATTCCTGATATATTTTGCAAAATGAAACTCGAATCGGGCATTTTGGTTTTGGTTTTGGGACTTTGCACTGGTGAGGAAAAGTTTATATCCGTAAGTGCAGCTGAAAATTACGAGCTATGACTACATGCACCTCTTTTATTAATTTTCATAACTTATCATTTTCGTCTCCTTTTCCACAATTCAGAACGGTAAATGTGATGATTTCACTGATTATGTAAGTACAGGGCTTAATTTTTTTAAAATTTAAATTCATGTTTTCATTAATTACGCTAGCTTAAAAATTATTTAAACCCGCTCATGAAAATTCACGACAAGAGGTATCCATACAACTTTGTTTTTTACGCATTTTAGGATATACAGTGTACTGTAGTATGTAAAAGGGGTCTCCAATCAATAGCCAACTGAAATTCTGAAACACTGCTTTAGACCAGCAGTGAAAAGACTTGGATTTGCGTCTCCCGTGCATTTCAGACCCGCTTGTATCGATTGGGAAACCTTGATAATTAGCTCAATAAAAACGAATTTAATGGACTTTCAATTAAAAAATGCCTGACACCATTGTCACGCAATAGAAACACGATGGCAACTTTGATCTGACTAAGTGCTGTTTAGACCATTTCGACATAAAAGAATACGTAAGTTGAGGACCGACATTTATTTTCACACAATTTTAACTAATTTTACCACCTTTAACTCATTTACCAATTTTAATTCTTCACAGGCAAAGCTAAGTGAGTGCGAGAAAGAATGCTTCATCAAGGTACATTAGTGAATACAAGATTACATTAATTCACTTCTGGAAAAGCATGCAGGGAAAAAGGCTCGATATTTGAATATATAATGAAACATTAACCAATTAGCTACCTGCTGGCTGTTTCCCTAAATCCATCCATGGCATGCAGTTTTACATACTTGATAGAAATGTATATACCTGATATTGTTTTTGCAGGTTGAAGTTGAAGGAGTTGAAGGAACGAATCGAAAAGAAATTGTGATCCCGAAGCTGAAATAAAGAATATAAATACATAGCTTCAAACTATATATTTGTAATAGAAATTCAGTATCAATACGTTCAACACCAAACACGAAAGCTATCCCACATGGAAAGGAAATGCATTTCATGTGCAATGTGAAATGCATTACGAATTGCAAAATATATTGCAAATGAATTGGTCGTTTTTATCACAACACGAAATACATTTGGTAATGTAAACAAAAATTCATTTCACTAATGCATTTTACAATGCAATATAAAATATACTGACTATATAGTGTATGTCACAATGTACTGTATTGGTAACTACGTACTTAGCAAAAGTTGTGTGCTGCATTGAATTGAATGCAATTGATGTATTTTTTTTAATTTTAAACTATTTCATTGCCAGTTCTAATTTCTAATTCTGTTTTTGAAATTCAGTCTTGGGATATTTTTAAACCTTGAAATTATGACATATAGCGAGGCTTTCGACATTTTACAATGACTGGAATATAAATTGTAAAATGAATTCTTCAATGCTAACTGAATACATTACACTACGCATTACACAGCATAATCTTCAATTCACACGAACTACATTACAATGTGCATTACACAATACATACTCCAACAAACATAATACATTGCAATATGCATTCCATAATGCATTATAAACTGTCACATTTTAAAATGCATTTTCAAATATATTTGTCAATACAGTTTGAAATTAAATTTGTCCCAAGCTACAGACATTTTTAAATGCATTTTCCAATGCATATCCTAATACATTAACATTACATGAGGGATTTTACTCTCATCAGCCTTAGATAGTCATACCTTTGGTTATAAACGGTTCATCCAACCTGAAATTTATGTAACAAGAATAAGAACGAATTGAATAAAAATTAATAAGTTGGTTCATGCTCTATAGCAGACAAATGTCCTTTTATTTTTCTATGTGTAAGAGAAAATCTTTACTTACTTTTCGATTGCAGTTCTGCTCTAGATGGCGCAGCGCAAATAATCAGCAGAATAATCACGAGTTAAAACAACTTTGATTGGTTTAACCAAACTACACTTGTGTCACATCACGGTAAACAATAGACCAACACGAAACAGCAAACATATATAATTTGGCTATGGCATTTTTGTTCATACCTTTCATGAAGTTATGTCCACATTTTAAGACTAAATCGAAAAATAATTTTGGTCAATGATTAACTCATCATATGGAGGGGTGTCCGAAAATCGCTCTAAAAAGCGATGACATAATATTTGAATGTCCCCTTACAGGGCTGCTATTTTACTTTCAAATTTTGAACACCAGTATCAACGTCCAACGGTGTTGCATTGAAAGTGCGTTCATATAGCAATTTTGAATATGAAAGTTTAATTCTCTGTTTAATTCGTGTCATTTTGCAAAGAATACGTACCTGAAGGAAAATTAAATCATTAATTGTTTCGCCATTTACAAAGTCTTTGTTTAAAGTCAAAGCTACATCCTTTCTAGAATATTTTAACAAACAAAAAATACTCGACAACGCATTATCGTAATTAAATATATTTACATAAAACTTGTAGAGTGGTAATCCTTAGTCATATTTACAAAAAATATATATAAAATACCTGATCAATAACTTTAATATGAAGGTGCGGTCTGACGCCATGCATGGACGGTTTGTGTTTTCTATTACCACGCAATGGCCAATCCATTGCTATGGTGTTACTCCATCAAATTATGCAAGGTCAACTGGTCACGATATCTTCACTGTAAGCTGTTGTGTGGGATGGACAGGACAATATGTGAACATACATGTACGAGGTAAAAGTGCAGGTGATTAGTGCATATTGAAACACTAAGAAGTTAAAAGTAAATACCGCATCTGCAATGGTAGATATGTAGATTTTTTGCCAATTTAACACAAGCTGCATGCATAATGCCAAAGGCACGAGCAATTGACAGATAATGCCACCATTACAAATGCATGTATTTGATATCTGATTATTTTCGATGGGATACCTGTGGTCATCCCATTAACGTGATTTATGCTTATGCTTGAAGAGTAAAGAAGATTGGCCAAAATTGTTCCTCGAAGTTTGCTAATCTCACCGGTATGTGTGCTTAGAAACTTAGTTGATTTAGCCTGGTCTTAAAATCATAATGCTAAGAATTATATTGCTTTCTTGTTTCAATACACTATAGGGATCTGAAAATGGTAGGATTTCTGAATTATTGTGCTTTTACCTTCCAATCAAATTTGCAGTGTAAGAATTTGCCTTTGCCTTCTGCTCTTGAAAATTTCTGATCTTAGAAATTTCATCTCGGCTTCGGCAAGATTCGGCAACATTTTGGCCGGGGTGGCGAAATTTTACTTTTTTTGCCAAGAAAAGCTGTGCGTAAGCTACGCACAGATTTTCTTCGAAATCCCATTGCGCTGCTAAGTTATTCTTGCGTGTCTCTGAAATTCATCAAAATTCCATTAGCTGACGTAGAAGATCCGCAAGATCTGGAAAGTCTCGAATCGATTGCCATTAATGTTTCCCAAAAATTGTTCCATAGCAAGCTCACGAGAACCTATTCTCAGACTTCTCCGGGATGGGGTCCAGCCTCTTGTCCCTGAAATCGTACAGCGGGTTGCGCAGCAGGCTTTCAGCAAACAGCGACGACGGGAACATCTTGGTCTTGTTGACCGGGTCCAGGTCGTGGGTCAGCGAGAACACGGTGGCCGTGGAGTTGGTGGTGGATCCGTCTTTGTGTCCCGTAGCCGAGCCGCGGCTGCTGCGGTTGCTGAGGGTGCGCATCTTGGGTCCGAACACCACGACCAGCACGAGGGTTGCTGAAGCCACGAGTCCAGCGCACACAGCCGGCTCCTGGTACCGGTCATCGGTGGCCAGGTAGGTGGCCATCCAGCATATCCACACCGGCACGGAAGCCAGCGCAGCCACCAGCACCCACCGTCCCTCGTTGTGGTTTCTGCGGATGTGTCGCGTGTACAGCGCATAGCCTCCGGTCAGCAGCAGCAGTAGCAGCACGTAGGCTTGTGCGCACGCAAAGTCAGTCTTGGTGGTCAGGCACCGCGGTTCTCCACTTTCGCTGATACCGGACATTGGCCGCATGAGCACTGACCACTGGATGCTGAGGGCCACCTGCAGCCCAACAATGAAGAGTAGCGTGAATGCCTGGTTAAGGTGACTCAAACGACCTCCGAGACCCAAGTACACCAGGCTTCGCAGCTGCATGACCTTGACGAAGAGAACCCCGTAGCAAAGGGCATAGGACACTGAGTGCAAGAATAGACGCCAGTTACATAGTGCCTCGCTGGGTGGCAGCACGAACAGCGTGCATGTTGCGTACATGGCTGCAACGCTGAGCAACAGCAATACGCCCAAGAACTGGTTGCCGGTAAGAGTACGGTCGCAGATTTTGACCATCACGTAGATGAAGACGTAGGCGGTGGCCAGCAAGCCGAGGCCGGAAGCCACCACCGCGGCAGTGGCCCAACCGTGGCCTACGAATGCCGCATGAGGCGAGAAGTGCAACACACTCACCCAGGACTTGCGGCCAACGCGATTATCCCCTTCTTCAACATCACCATCCTCGAAGGCCTCTACGGCCTCGGTGCCGGAGCGGGTACGGTAGACCCGCGTTGACAGTGCCCGCTGGCGCCATGCGGCGTTCAGGTTCAGGCCCACGTTGTCGCTGTACCATCCAACCTGCAAAGCAGACAAACTTGTGATTAAGATGTTGATGAAGATGATATCAGAGTTTTGAGTCCATGCAGGATAAGTAATTTCAGAAAAGAATAGAAACGATCGATTCTGTACCCCAGTACCGAAATTATCCCAAAAAATGTCATATGTAATGAAAATTAACTTTTATCTGAAACACTACAATTAACTATATTTTTTTGTATTTTTCTGTCAGGATGACTATGCAAATCTTCAATTGAATTTCCATGGTTTTTCCAGGTTTTCCAGACACTTTTTGGTAAATTTACAGACAACTTCAAGAAACAATTTTTACGGATTTGATCCGAGCAAAAATGCCATATGGCGGAAATTTTAGAAATTATAGAGCTGATCACGAAATGATGGAATTAGCCCACAATTTTGTAAGAAGAAATAATAATGTTAATAATTAAGAGACTGCGGTAAGCGAGATATTTGAAAAATTTCAAGAAATATTGGATTTTTAGAGTATTAATATTAATAACGATACAAACACTAGTGGTTGAGATCACTAGATCTGAAACACTGCATTTGTGAGGACTTCTTTGAAATATTAAAAAATTCTTCAGAGTGATTGAATTTCCCTGAATTTCTCCTCACTTTTCCTAACTTAATGGTGAAAATGTCAACATTTTCCTGACTTTCCCAGACCACATTTCATTTCCCTGACGGTATGAACCCTGCCATTTCTGCACAGATACATGGTGTCTACAACATGGTAAATACTAATTTTGAAAACGAAATTCCCTGGGTTTTTTCAATTTCAAATAATATATTTTAATGGCAAAATGTGCGCCCATTGTCCAGGTTTAATATAAAATTCCCCGAGTTGTCCATGTTTAATACAAAATTCCCCGTACTGTCCAGGTTTATTATCAAATTCCCCGAGTTGTTCAGGTTTAATGTAAAATTCCCGAGTTGCCCATGTTTAATATAAAATTCCCCGAGTTGTCCAGGTTTAATGTAAAATTCCCTGAGATGTCCATGTTTAATATAAAATTCCCTGATTTGTCCAGATTTATAATCAAATTCGCTGAGTTGTCCAAGTTTAGTGAAAATTCCCTGAGGATTCCAGGTTTCCAAGATTAACAATAATTCGCTTTAGTAATGATTACCTGAAATGCTGGCGAGGTTCCATTGAAGGCATATATATCAAAATGCTTGAAGACCAGCTTGCCATCAGTAGTGAACTTTAGTCTGGTGCCCTCAACCTCCATGGGCTCATTGCCCTGGACAGTGAAGCTGAGCTTCATGAGGGCAGTCAAGATCTCCTTGAAATTGGGCTGGCCACCGAGGTCCTGCTGGATGCATCGAGCACTCAGCTTGCAACGATCAATCTGAACCATGCGCAGAGCAGCGGCAAGAGCTGATATGGCCTTACTCACGAAAGGAACGTTGGGATCTTGTCGATATCCTCTCTGCAAGTCACTAAGAGTGAGATTGGAGCAGGATGTAACATTGGCCTTGCCATCACTGTTGCAAAGATACTCCTTCTGTAGATATGCGTCCACCGCCAATGGTCTTCCCTTGGCTCTGCCGGCCAAGGCTCCAAGAAAGGACGCGCTGAAGTCTTGAAGGTACGCAGAGTGTGGCGTTAGCAGGAAACCGCGCTTCAGGACACTTCCCCAGGACAAGATGTGCTTCCTATCCAGTGACGGTATGGCCACAATCCACATGATCTCGTTGACGATGTCCCGTCCACTAAGGACCCGCACCAAAATGTCGATTTCGTTCGGCTCAAGCATCAGAACCACCACGCATGGACTGTTGGGCTGCAAAATACAACGACAACTATTAAGATTTCGAAATCTGAGTAGTATCTAACAAGCTTGGTATACGATTTTTCAGATGCAATTATCTGATTTTTGCACATTTTTTCACATGAAAATCTGTTTTTTTCCCACATTTTTTCAAAAATATTTTTGAAAAAATAGTTATTTCAAGAGCTATAACAGTGCATCCCAAACTGAGAACGCCATAGGTAATTTTTTTTTTACAAAACTAGACCACAAATAGTGGATTTTTTTTAATTCGACCAAAAATGGATTTAAAGTGTATTTTCATGGAAATGATCTGTTTAAGACATAATGCATAAGTTTTAACAAACATTCATATAAATATTAGTCTTCAAAACAGCGCCACAGGCAACTTAAAAAAACTGATAAAAATGATCAATTCTAGTGAACTTTTCACATAAATTGTAATTTTCACCCAATTTTTCACACAAGGGTATACATTAAGGGACAT
>JAQGAF010004579.1:0-14037 GCA_034687865.1 Kryphioiulus occultus
GAGGGCGGGGTTTGTTCGCTTGGAGGTAGGCACTAGCTCTGTTTAAAACGTTTGTTGGTGTAACTTAGACACAGGGTCACACAGAGCAAGCTGCGCAGGCATCTGCAGTGGAACGTGATAGAACGCAAACAATTCCCAGCAGTGAAAGCTGGAAATGTGGAACTTGTTATGAAAGAAACGTACCAAAGTGTTAATTTGGTACAAGTCAAAAGCGCACATTTCCAAGCACATCCAAGAATATTTGGCATCTTTAACGAGTTCTTAAACAAGAAAATTTCATTACATAGCCCACAACAGTTAGCATCCAACAAAACTACCTTGTTTTACCATGGCTTCACCAAAGTACTGTCAAAATGATATGATCGCTGCACAGAAACATGGGAGTGGT
The DNA here is from genome assembly GCA_034687865.1 of Kryphioiulus occultus. Lineage (NCBI taxonomy): Eukaryota > Metazoa > Arthropoda > Diplopoda > Julida > Julidae > Kryphioiulus > Kryphioiulus occultus. The sequence goes on from JAQGAF010004579.1 coordinate 389, forward strand.
CAAGTTGCACCTTTTACATCACTGATCATTGATTCATAAACAAAGTTGAACGTTGGCAGAACAATCTGCAGGGAACGTGATGGAACGCAAACAATTCCCAATAGTGAGAGCTAGAAATTTGGAGACTTGTTAAGGATGAAACGTACTAAAGTGTCAATTTGGAACTTGGAACAAGTTAAAAAAGCACATTTCCAAGCATATCCAACTATGATCCAAGCATATTTGGCATTAATAACGGGATCTTCAATAGGAATATTTCTATTGGATAGCCGGCAACAGTTTGCATCCAAGTAAACTAGATTGATTGGTGCCCCTTGGGTGAACTGTTTTACCCTGTTTTACCAAAGTAGCCTACTGCCAAACGACATAGTCGTTGCACGGTAAAATGGGAGTGGTCAAGTTGCACCTTTTACATCACTGATCACTGATTCATAAACAAAGTTGAACGTTGACAAAACAAGCTTCACAGTTATCTGCAGGGGAACCCGATAGAACGCAAGCAATTCCCAGAATTAAAAGCTAGAAATTTGGAGCCTTGTTATGGTGTTATGGATAAAACAATCCCCGACACATACTAAAGTGTCAATTTGGAACAAGTCAAAATAGCACATTTCCAAGCATATTTGGCTTCTATAACAAGTTCTTCATCAGGAATATTTCTATTAGATAGCTGGCAACAGCTCGTATCCAAGTAAACTCGATTGCTTGGCGCCCCTTGGGTGAACTGTTTTACCAAAGTACTGCCAAACGACATGTTCGCTGCACGGTAAAATGGGAGTGGTCAAGTAATTCAAGTTTCACCTTTTACATCACTGATCACTGATTCATAAACAAAGTTGAATGTTGACAGAGCAAGCTGCACAGGCATCTGCAGGAGATGTGATAGAACGCAAACAATTTCCAGTAGTCATACTGATGATAACCTGAAATTTGGTTACTTGTTATGCAATAATCATACCCAGGTGTCAATTTGGTGCAAGTCAAAACCAGTCAAAACACCAATTTCCAAGTTCATTTAAAACCAGATTACGCGCAGGAAATTGCGATACAGAGGTCTCGCCATGCAATTTCCAACTTTTGTTAATGATATTAAAAACTGCTAATCCAATGCCTGCTCCGTCTACTGAACCAGTTTTTTCATCCTGCCCATGGATGATCAACTCCGAGCTTATCGGGCCTAAATCGCTGGGTATTTTCGTCATCGAATTTATCGCCGAGATTCCATCTCGGTCGAAATCTGTCAATTCGGAGCATCGCCCATGAGCCCAGCCATGTTTTCCCGTGGGCTTGTACGAAATAAAAGCAATAAAACGAGCAAAAAGCCAGAAGAAAAACCTGGCAGCGGCGGCCATTTTTGGTCGCACGAGAATCGAACGATATAGAATGGCGGACGAGAAAAAAATAATGGAACGTTCTTGAAATACCTTGCCCTCTCCATCCCGTCCTATTTCATTGGGAAAGCCAGAAAACCCCGCGGAAAACTCACCCAAATGTCGGAATGCGGCCTGGAGACGAGTTCCTCGAAGGATAGATTGCAATTGGCTACGAACTCGTCAGGTGGAATAGCGGCGTCGTGGAACACAGTTAGGCCTAGATTTTTCGCTTCGTGAATTTCACTGGTGAAACTTTCGTTCCACACGGGGCGAAATGTCTTCGGCTTTGACGTGGACCGATTGATGTGGATTTCGTCCACATCGACGGAAACATAAGGATCAATGAGTTGAGTTTTGCCAACGACGGATGGGAGTCTGGTGGCGAAACCGGTTGGTTTCAAGTCAGTTGCTTCGCATATTTTTATATTCAATGTGCCCGTAAACATTTGGCTCTGTGGCAGGGACCCGAGATTTCCTCGCGATTAATCAAGCATCCGAGAGCAGCGCGCACGACCCGATTTCCGCAGCAAACAGCATAAATAAAACCGAATATGCTTGTCAAAAAACCGCCGCCTCCTCCTCGCAAAAACGCAACTCCATCGAAAGCCACGGGGGGGTGCCACCTGTCAGCGCCGGAAGAGCAGGCGTCAGACCGGAAGTCAAGCCAAACCAAAATGGCGGCGCCCACCCGAGTCGGCATTTGTGCCAAATACGTTTTTAGCCAAAAAATTCTAGCGAATTGTTTGCATACCTGCGCCAGGCGGCAACAAGGCATCGGAGGTCATGAAAGGTCCGTTAGAATGCGGGATTCATTTCAGTTCATTTTGCGAATACGAATATGCTGCATGCAATAAGCTGCTCTGGATACGATTGTGCTCAATGGATTCCATCAAACAGCTGGACGATTTCTTTAATCTCATGACACGGAATTTGGCAGAGCTTGAATTTTAAAGCTGCAACAGAAATTAGTCTTGGGACTATATGATTCAGCAGTCCAGCTGGTTGTTTTTCAGGGGTGTTCACTGCAGGGTTCCTACTTTCTAGAAAGTCAGGGAAATGAAAGTGTCATGGGAATGTCAGGGAAATGAAATTGTCGTGGGAATATGTCAGGGAAATGAAAGTATCATGAGAATGTCAGGGAAATGAACGTATCATGAGAATGTCAGGGAAATGAACAAGTGTCATGGGAATATCAGGGAAATCGACTTGCGATTTGAGTGAGGACCCTGCGCTACGGTACTGCTCAGACAAGTCTTTGAATCTGTGAATTTGGATCACATGGTAACAACAACACCATAGAATTAATAGGAGCACACATTTTTGATGGTAGCATAATTGTATATTAAACTTACAGCTTGTCCTTGAGTTTTATCCATGGCAAAAAGTGTAACGCTCCATTACTATTTTTCCACCTTCTGTCAATTACCTTGCTCTCTAAGCTAATGATAATAAAACGAAACGTAAATGGTAATGCACAATTAAGTTTACAAAGATTGGAAGTTCATTATTACCTCTGCGAATTTTTCCAGGTCTGCTGGCCATCCCAATTCAATAACATCAACTACCATGACTAATGCAAAGTTTTGCTCTGCTGCAAAGTCAGCACCTTCAGTTTTGTCAACTTCTCCCCTCATTCTCACTCCAAGTTCCATTAAGGTAGAGCATAACGTTCTACATTTGACTACGACTAATTTTAATTCGTTGAATAAGTCGTCATTTTTACATTATTCAATCTAGCAAATGAAAGCCATTCTGGATAAAAACGAGTTTCTAAGAATTGCGGTTGATGGTGGTGGTTGCTCTGGATTTCAGTATTCTTTCGTTGTGGATACAAACATAAACCCTGAAGACGATTGGTAGGAACAGTAGCTTGTCGATAGTTAAAAATTGAATTTTCCATGATCTTCACAGTGAATGATGGGGTGGGATAAGGGTTCAATTTGTTACGTATTGAATTTGCGTCTTTTGTATAGTCTGGTTGAAGAGGAGGGCGTTCGCGTTGTCGTTGATCGGGCATCTCTAGATTACCTGAAGGGATCCACGATTGATTACAGTCAAGAGTTGATCCGATCGGCATTTAGGGTACAGCACAATCCACAAGCAGAGCAGGGATGCTCTTGCGGTGCCTCATTTGCCATCAAAGTCTAAATGCAGAGAAATCCATCAGTATTGAAACAAACCAAGAAGAATACGTTTTCAACGTGTGCAATGTAAGATATGTTAGATTATGTATTGAATCTCTTCAAAGTTTACACAATGTTTTTGATTACCAAAAACTGTACAGCATAAATAAAATGACGTCCCAAAGCCCTCATACGATTTTTATGCAGCCTTCTTTGAATGAATGAAGCTTAGGAGATCTTTCTTGCACAAAACCTTGCCATCTGAATCGTCTCTGACATAAGCTTCTGCACCATTGTCCCATGACCAAAAGATGCGCTTGCTGAAGGAAGACCTGCAGAAATTAATATTTAAGAATGATGTAACCTTAATTTGTGAACTTCTGGTCAATTGGGGGAGTGCTTGCTGGGGCAATAAATACAGCCATACTTAAATGGAGAAGAAACCTTTGGCTGCAATTCATATGTTGATGTCTTGCTCCGTTGATTATAGAAGTAGATTTTTTGGGAGTTTTTACTCAGGACGGAGCTCCATGGTTCTGATTTGAAAGGGAAAGAAACGTGGGTCAAAGTGCTGTAACATGAAATAGGTGATGATCAAACAAGATTTAAAAACTAAAAAACTACATTTACCTTCAATCACTTTAAGAAACAAAATTCCTTGAGGGATATAAAATTTGGATTCATCGCACTGGTAGCAAATCCGTGGAACCTGACCTATGCCTTTGACCTGCCTTAAGTGAAAACTAAAAACGCATCCAATTTAACAGTTGTTCTGTGTCATGCAGCATATTCATAAATGCATACAAAGGCCAACCTTTCAAAGATGCTCTCAACTTTATCCAAGCGATAAATTTTCTTTGCCCTTATGGTGGCGAAATCTGTCCGACTTGGCTTCGATATAGCATGAACAAACATTTCAACTCGAGTCATTCTGAAATTGAAAAGCAGTGAAGATGTTGTGGAGAGTGCATTCAATAAATCAACATTATCAACAAATGGCCAAATATTCGACCTTTCTTTATAAGGTAGATGACGAATATCTTCTTCTCCCAGCATGATAGCATCAATAATATGCAGTGCCTTGGTTTTTCGCTGTCCTTTGCCCTAGTCACAAATACATTTTATTCATGCGAATAATTATTGGGGGAAAAATGCAATTTTACAAACACTTACTTCGCCTTGTAATTCGTTCACAGCTTCAGCATAAAACAGAGTCCCTTTCGGAATTTCCAATTTCATGTCCATTTTTCCCCACTTGCTCCCAGATGTGCCATCCCATTTGAAAATGTGTGATCGCTGTAGTTAAAGCAACATAACTTGAAGAATCCGTGACCCATATGTCAGAAAGAAAATACAAAAAACGCATACTCACCCCAAGGCCAAGAACAAACATGCGGTCGATTTTTTCGGCCTTTTTGACTCCGGAAACCAAGCAGTAGTAATCGTATAAACTCTTGATTTCATTCATCTGCTGCTGATCGAAATTAGTTGCCAAATAGCTGCAGTAATCCGCAGTCTCATCCTAAAAAAATACTTTAGTTTAAGATTGAATAAAACACCAGCAATAAGCTAATATGAGCAAGTAAACTACGTACTTTCATTATTTCACGAAATTTGGAAGCTGGATCTGGCCGCGTTGGAGCAGATCTTAACTGATCTGGAATCTTCAAACATAAATTGTGATTTAGAAATGCCATCGCACGCCAAAAATATCGTCAAAACGTGAATTTCGAACTTACTTTCCATAAATCCAGACACTGCGTACGCACTTCGCTTTGACGGTTTTCATGCAAGGTTCTGCAAAAATCAAGCATGTGTTTATTTTAATGGAAGTATTGAAAGTAAAAAAACAACAATACTTAATTCCCATGATCACTCACGCATTTTGATAAAAAGCCTGAATTTTTTTCAAGTTTAAAATCTGTCTTTCTCCCAACCTGTAAACGGAGAATTGTCATCAAAACAGGCATTTATGAAAAGATCAGATTACAAATGTAGTAATGTTTTTAAATCACTTCACTTACATGTCATTAGACGACCTAATATAATTGCAAAATTCTTCGTCTTCACGTATCCTTTCCATGGGAACGATTTCTAAAATATCTTGGGTTTGCATTACGCCTTGCAACTGCTGTAAACGGCAGTTAACTTCATAAAAATAACAGCTGACTTCCTGGACGTTTGGTCGTCTCCATTTGCAAACCAAATATCTGTTGAAAATCAGAATATACACAATGTAACTACTAATTTTCAGTAAAATTCTACTAAAAACATAAGAAAAACGTTACCTTTCTGAATTTGCGGGCCGACTGGTTACAGGTTTGTGAATGCAGACATGCTCAAAGCAATGGTACATGAGATAAATAAGCCCAATGCTGAATGGCGTAAATATGTCAAAAAGTTTACAAACGAAGTGACCACCTAAAAGTGTCACATGAATTCCTGGAATTAGCATCGGACGAGTGAAAATCACAACAAACAATGAGAAAGCCAAAATGGTAACCTGGTCTTAGAATATATAATGCCACCAAACACTGACATAAATAAAGTCGCTTGGATAAGATTTCTTGAAGATTTTCTTGACCTTCCACAGAAAATCCCTTGAATATTAAAAAGTAGGAAAGCGATAATGAAATATTACTCCAATCTATTTTACATATTTTTCTATTATGTAAAATGTTATCTATCAGCTTACACCATCGGCCATTACGAAATGAACCCCTTTGTCATTAGTTGACTGTAAAACAAATCGACGAAATTCCCGCTGATTTTCTGGTACAAAAACATCGCCATCGCCCTCTATCCCATTCACACCTGAAAGGAAATTTAAAATGAACAAGGTGATTTCACATAGTGGAATCGCATAATAAAAAATAGCTCAAACAATTGATAAAAATGCATGGACTGATTTTAAGAAAGGAGAAGCAAACAACTGCAAGAATGCCTGCTTTGCTTTGATTAAAATTTATCATACATGAAGGCATATTCATAATATGAATCATGCTTACCATAGAATGGCTCAAATGTTTCACAAGGTCCAGCAAAAAAGTCCTCCAACTTAAAATCGTTTGGCCCACGGAGCGTAAAGCCAAATCCTTTGGCCTTCCAATGTTTCCGCCATAAAACATATTCAGAAAAACCACCTGGGCCAGCGCATACCTTAAAAATGACAAAAACTATGTAGATAAAGCAGTTGAATAATACAAAGAGCTAAAGGAAAGCCAAAGCAAAATAAAGGTATGCTCACATCTGCAAAATATAATAATTCATTGTGACCAACCAATGATTTCTTTAAAAATAAAAAATGGTTTTATTAGTACATATTTAAAAAATAAAAAAATCGGGAAATGGCCATGGCGCTTGTCTTACTCCATTTTCATCTTTGGGAGACGTGAACATGAAATCAAAAGTTGCATCGATGTTTGCCATTTTCATGGCAGCACGGTTGAGAAAAAACACGCCCCTTATAGTTTCATAAGGATTTGACCTCGTTCTAGCCTTCCGCATTTCCTCGCCTTCCAACTGGTCAAAAATGTTCTGCGAAGAGAATTTTTTTTAATATGCTATGAAGATATCAAAACCCAAAGAAAAGCTTATTAAGGACCTTTCCATCCAAAACTTCTTTCAACATCTCTGGATCGCAGAATTCAGTCTCGTCAGCTATTTCTAGTTTTTTCTGCAATTGGACAAAGGTCTAAAATGAATGCCAAAACTTCGCAGGAAATAATCACTGAATGAAAATTTCTTCTGCAGCACACATGTATTAAAATTTAACTTTCACATAATTTTAGTTAATCTATTTCACTCTTGCCTTGCCCTCCACTCGCCACTCTCTCATTTCTTTTAGAAGTGGGGTTTCCCTTGGGCACTTTGGCAACCACTCAACCTTCTCTTCTATTATAATCTGCAACAATCACATGTATTAACTGTTATGTCACGTCATCACACGAGGCAATAGATGAGAATTTATTTCTACGAAAAATGGGCTCACTTCTTCGTCATCGAAATCCCAGTCAAGATCAGGCCTCGATTCCAATCCCTGCAGCTTTCGACCAAGACCCCGACGTCCTCTCTGATTCGATGCCTGCACAATATCTGTTCGCCCTTGACCGTGTTTCCCCAGACCCATTCCTTCTTTGTAGCCCATTTTTTCCTAATTTCAATAGAGTGAAAATAATCTATCGTAAAAGCAAAAATACATCGCAATGCAAATGGGCTTTTTAAATTTCCAAAGTTTGTACAAACGAGTTTTGAGGCACAAATACGCTTCACTTTACCATGAGCTTTTTGGCCACGTCATTGTATTCATATTTCTTAGGTTGTGTCTTTGTTTCCTTTTTTATTTTGACGCCGGATTGTTCCAGTTTGATTTTCTTTGGCGATGGCAGGGTGGTGTCTGCGTCACTGAGTGACTTTTTGACATAATTGGCTACTCTTTCATAATCAATATCGTCGTTGATTTCTTTTTCTTGCTTTACCTCTATTTCATGGGAAGAGACAAAAACATGATTTGCAGGGCTACAAAACAGCCAACACATGACACAAGTCAAGCACACTTACCAACTTTCAAGGGTCGTGAATTGTAAAATGTTGACGAATCGCCACCCCTTTTGTGAGATCTTCCATCATCACTGCTGTCGCTGCTATCTGTTTAAAAATAGTGCTAAATTTGGATTCTTGAAAATTGAAAATTCCTTTAAATTTGGGCATATGATGCTGCAGATCAACCAAAATAACGTTCGAATCGTAAAACCAATGCCAACAAAGATCGGCACAATGCAAAAAATCAACCACTGCCCAAATTTCATGCGATGCTAAAAATCTTCAAATATTTACGAAAAACGAAATATCCTACCACTCAAACTTGTCACTTTAGATGCAGCCATGTGATCGTTATATCTTCAAGTTGCTGGCGAAGGAAACCACAAGATGGCACATTAGTTTCACGACTAACCTGTGGTTCATTTGTCAATAATTACAAAAATATAACGAATTTTATATACGAATACAAATCCATAATTCCAGCGAAGACGCATTAATAGGTTGAACTTGAAATCATGGGAACCATTGAATGGTCGTCTGCTAGCACTGCATGTTCTGCAAAAGCGCTTAATTAAATGGACGTTGAATTCTTATGCCGCGAAACTTTGAAATTTTGAGATGGAAAATCATTTTTACATCCAATAGTCGAATGACCTAAGAGTACATTTATTCTCAGAAAACTACTAAACGCTGGTCAAAATTTGAGTAGTATGTGCATTAAATTAAACTGACAATTACAATAAGTTTCACATGCTTGGATATTTCACAAACAACAGGGTATCCAGTGGATTTGGTATTGCAAAAATTCCATGACTTTTCAAAAACTATTTTACATGTTTTACTATGGGGGTCGTGCAAGTTTGAGCCAAAAAAAAAACTCCATCGACAAACTTTTTTTTTGCCAAACCTGAGCGACAAACAATCAATCAAAAGGAAAAGATTCCATGAACCTAGTATAGTATAGTTAGTATAACGTCACAGCATCCCTTGACAGCATAAAGCTAAAGCAAAGAAATCTTAAAAATAGATAAAAAAGGCTAATCATCGCTACATGTATAGCAAATAGTTTTTATTCTTGGAAAAATTATGTTAAAACAAATTAAGCTCAACGTTGTGATCTTTGCCATGTATAATCGCGAAATAAAATGTTAAAATAGGGCTTGCTAGTCAGTAAAGCTCTGCCTCCTAGCCTGACAAGTCCAAAACATGAACAGAGATTATAGTTCACAATTATAGTTGTGTGAAGCCCAGATATTGCGCGGAAAATGGAAAAGCACCAATAAAGCACTGAATCAAATGCAGCTGCAGAAATTTTCGTCGGAAAAATTCACCTTGAATTCAATGGGCCCTTTATTAGACGCGGCATTTTCGGTTCAACGCCAGCAAAACGATCGAAAACAAAATTTGCGATAATCAGAAAATTGAGCATTAATTAAAAAGATGACACAAAGACAGACTGCGTAGCATAACGACAGCTGATAAGCACACTTCTTCAGAGCATGGGCATCATTTGTGAAATTTTTGACAAAACTGAAGGCAAAAAAAAATTGCAACAAAAAGCACAGGTTTATACAGAGAAAATGTTTCCAAAAAAAAACGTTTCGACTCAAACCTAGCTCGAGATACCAAGAGGACATGGCTTCGAACATCGGCAATCATACGCCATAGTGTGATTGTCCGAAAAAACTACACTGCCAAAATAAAAGCAGATTGTGGCTAAAATTCACTCTCCCTAACCAGTAAGGATAAGCTAAATTCAAAGAAAAGTAGAGTACAGGAATTCAAGTAAACTTTACAGATAAAAAACGCTTGGTGACGTACACTGTACATCCCCAATTCCAATGAATTCTTTCAATCCAAAGTTATGCCATGTTCTCAGAACCTCGGTTTTATGTCAAAACCATTCAATTTTGAAGCAGTCCACCAATTTCGGTGTACGTTGGAGCACCATCTAGTAACTTCAAAAGCAAATCTTTGCATCGTTATGCCCAGACTCCCAGCAGCTTGAAATCAACTTAAAAAGAAAAACAACATTATTACCAATATATGGTGCCAGCGCACTGGGTTGCGCGACTCCATAATTTGGAGTTCGGGCATGCTCAGTGGCCCTGGCAACCGAATCTCTCATAAATTCTCTAAAATAATTAAAGCTTGATAAATCCCCCAGTTTCTATTGCTGCTAAGCATTCCAGTCTTTTAAAATCAGGTAACGACCACTGCAAATATATATTTCTCTCTTGAGACTGGGGGTTATTCTGCAAAACTTTTGCAAAACGAACCAAAAAATAAACGAGGAAAAAAAATAAAATTTTTACATATCTCAATTAGAATTTGTAGCACTGTACATTTCTACATGTATATAATATTCATAGCGTTGGAAAATAAAAGCATACTTGTTGGCAGACGGGGCAGGGAAGGGCTAAAAAGCTACAGCTGTAGAAGCCAGGCGACAAAAACAGCATTTTCTACTTTGCTCGCAATCAAGAGGTTTGGCTGGACTCTTACATCTGCTCAAGCACTGCTCAGTCAGATGAGCCAACATGTGTGGATAACGCACGGCATCTGATATTACGAGTTATTTCTCGAGGGGAAAACCACCTAATCTAAACTTGTAAAAACCACCTCACTTATTGCCAGGCATTTCAACTAGGAGTATTTTACAGCTTAAGATCTTGCTGAACTTGTGCAATTTCCCAAAAAATATTTGTCTATTGTACCACTGAAATTCAGCCTGATTTGACTCAACAGTATTTCGTTATACACGAATTCCAGTACTGTGGTTTTATGATGCCACACGTGGCCCACAAGCACAGAACATCAAACGTATTTTTAAATGGAAAGAAGAAATTTAACACACAAAAAAACAAAACTGATATCTCCAAAGAGCCAGCAGATTAAAGTAAATTTTCATTTGTCCAAATTATCAGGCTATCCCCCAAACTAGTTACGCTTTCTCACTAACTGATCAGAATTATGTATTCTGGCTATCCAGTATGTATTCTTGTCTCGCTGGCTGATTAGAATTGATAAATTCTAAATAAATAACCAGTCATACCTGGTTGCCTGCAATTAGCCAGGAATTTGAATCCATGTTAAAAATTATCAATGATGAGTTAGAAATAGAATCTGATTAGCTCCTCACTTAGTTTTGCCAGGGAATTATTATCTGGATTTGTTTTTTTTTAAAGCTTTTCAACTTCCAGTAATTTCTGCAATCTTGATAAATGGATTCGTGCAAACAGCAACTAAGAAAGAGGAAAACTGCTGTAAACCAGGTATATTTTCTGGCATCTCGCTAGCTGTATTTATGTTGAAAATGTGCAAACCTAACGACATGAGATCTTGGCACGTTTTTCTCTAAGGGGGGCAAGTTTTCACTTGAGCAGAGCAGAACAACCGTAAAAATCGCGAAATAAATATTTTCAGCTAATAACCATTGTCCCCTATTATACCTCGCCGATGATAAATTTAAAATCGGCAGTTGCAAAGTCTTCGCACAACCCTTTTTAAAATGGGATTTCAATAAAAAAATCGAAGATTGGAAAATAAAATACCGGGGAGGGGGAACGCTTTCAACAAGAACCTGGGCACAGGTACAATCATTTATGTACAACCTCCGTGATCCTGGATTCCTCTACATCCAGCATTTTCAAATAATATATCCGCATATTATTTCGGCACCTCTCATGACGTCGAAGCATCTTGGGCATTTCGTACGGCTAATGCTCTTCAGTCCAGGGCGCTATTAAACATGCTCATGCAAAGCGTCTCCAATCGATTGTTGAGCTCAGGATCGTGTTCGGTCGCTGAAATGCAAAATTCAAAATCGATAAGTTAAATTTACTTTGGATTTCATACCCCCGCATCGTGCTCGTGCTTCTTTGGAAGGACATGCTGTCTCAGAGCAGCAGAAACTCTTTCCAACTAGAAACTAGTGGAAACAACCTTCCTCAAGATTTATTTCTACACTTGCGTGCAAAAAATCAACTGACCTGCATGAATCTAGTAAAAATGTGTTTTTCTCAGAAACCAGATGTCCGATTTAAAATATGAAAAATGTGTTTTGCAGGCATTTTTATTCCTCTTTATAATTCGCCAAATTTGATAAAATTTCTTATGCATATTTGAGGCGCAAAATGTCAAACTTAGAGCAACCCAAATTTGCATTATTTATGACATATGCATTCTTGCATCCCTGTGGCTATAAGTGTTTCTGAATGCAATTTGATTATCAGAGCTTAATGAACACACATCCAGACATATTGTTAATTATTAGTTTCTCGATAAAAATTACCACTATGCCAGAAGTAGGCATTGGAGTTGCAGGCTATTCTCCAGAGAAACTCAATAGAAATCCTTTTCACACTAGGCGAATTATAAAGAGGAATAAATTGTCGAAAAAGACATTTTTCCGATTCTAAATTCGACATTTGGTTTCTGAGAAAAACACGTTTTAACTCGATTCTTGCAGGTGAGTCGATTTTTTTTTGCACGCAAGTGTAGTTAGCATTGCTCAGATTGAAACTTACAGAGTTTATCTAGTTGTGGTCGAACAGGTGCGGACTTTGTCCTGGTGAGAGAACCGTGGCATTTTATCTGTGGGACAGAAGGAACAAAAATAAGGTCTTGCCAAACCAAAACTGGAAGACGTTAAAGTCAACCCACATCTTGCAAACTCGGTCGCTTATTGTAAAGTCCCTGGCTCATCCCCATGTTAGCACGATGCTGAACAAACTGCTCCAGGGGTGTGATTTCTAAATGCTTGGGGGACAGGTGCCGTTGTGGCTGAGAAATCGGTTGAGGCTGATAACCGTTTTGGGTGCTGGAGCTGTTGTTGCCTTGCAAGATAAAGGGCCCGGAGACGCGGCGGCGAGCAAGGTTTGGAATTCCGCTGCCATTCTCCCCGCATCCTATCGTGCCAAAATCCATAAAGCTTCCACCGTTGCTGCCGTGGCAATTCTCATTGCCCGAGTGACCATTCCAACGCCTAAACGAAAGAAGGCACAAGTTCATGGACGATGTTGACGGGAGATTAATACAGGGTTCATACCAAAATTTGCAACTCAATTTCCATGACTTTCCCTGACCAAATGTGAACAATTTCAGTGACATCAAATAAAAAATATCGCATGTAAGTAAAATTAACTATTATCCACACTTTGCCCATTCAAGTACATGTATCTAATTTTTTAAATTATTTCACATGCATATATATGATTTGTTTCCCACTTTGCATCTAATATTTTTGAAAAAAAAATAATCGCATTTTCATTCTCTGGGACCCTGTGTCCATTTTAGAATTGAGAACGCCGCAGACGAAATTTTTACAAAAACCGGACCATAAAAAAATTCTATAAACAATATTGGTGTTAATATTAACAAGAGAGCAATGCCTGCAAATTAACATTTAAGGGACAGCAGTAGGCAAAATTTATAAAACAAAAAACTAGACCAGAAATAACAGATTTAATATAATCAGGCAAAATTTTTAGAAAAATCAGATCTTAAATGATGAATTTTAGACAGTACCTGCTATATTTTTCTTTACCATGGCAATTTGCAGTAAAATATAGGAACACTTGACAAACTGTTTCCTTGACCAACCCAAGAA
>JAQGAF010004580.1:0-14036 GCA_034687865.1 Kryphioiulus occultus
TGAAATTCCAGTAAAGCAAGTGTGCAGCGAAGATGGCATTGAGTTCACTTTGACAACACCAGAGGGTTTCTATGGCCGAATTTACACCTATGGCTACTATGACACTTGCTTTTTCGATGGTCGTGGGGAGACAGTCAGTGTCCTTAAAATCAGCCGACCAGACGGATTTCCGAGATGTGGGACAGTGGGGGTAAGTAACACCAGGAAATTTTAACAAGTTTTTCGCAAGTTTTCGACTGATACCATGAGTCACATTTACAGCTTATTTTTTCAAAAGTCCTTCAAAGGTAAAAAAAGTTGTGACCGTCAGGTTGAATTCAAATACTGTTATCTGGATTTGAAATCATTTTGGTTCAAATGAATTTCCTACTCCTATCCCCTGCACGGGTGAATAAGAGCCCCACAACGGTTTTTCGATGACAACAATAGAACTACTGGGGCAAGATTTTATTAATTTGCATTGTTTTTTGCGTTTCCCTCTGTTTAGTATGCTGATTACTTTACCAATATTGTCGTGATTCAATTCAACGATTTTGTGCAAACAGGAAGAGATCGAAAATACAATCTGACCTGCACCCTTTACGGACCAGGCGAAACGGTGGTCACCTCCGGGGTGCTCAATACAGGGTGAGTCATCAAGCAATTACTCGATTATTAATTAGGGTGCCAAAAAGCCAAGGTTATGGTGCACTCAGAGATACGAGATAACCAAGTGAAATGTCCAAATTATACTACTGTGACCTGTCAACCTGAAACATTCGGAATACCACTTTTTTGTTCTGAAAATTTATGGTAACGCCACCCAGACCACAGGTTTCGTATTATCTACACTTATACATGTACAAGTTGACTACTAATTTCTGTAAACTACATTCCCTGAGTTTTCCAGGTTTTCCAAGTTTCAATGATTAGATGTGTGCCACAATCCCATTTGAAATAATATTAAGTAATAATAAGGATTTTTTTGAAAATCCAGAAAATCCATTTTTGACTATCCAGAAGCAATGGATTTTCGGTATATTTTTTCTTTAAATATTTTTTTTAAATAATAATACGTGTAATAAAAGAAATTGCCGAGCCGAAACTTGATTAAAAAGTACCGAAAATAACAAATTTTAGATACAATCTCTCGAAAATGTTTTCCAGAAATATTATTAATGAAGGCAACACTGTCGGCAATTTAAATTTTTTAGCTACAGTGCAACATTAATAATTCATAAAGTCAAATTAATTTAGGAGCGCTGCACGCAAATTTTTAGAAAAACTTAATCATAAATGTTGAATTTTAGGGGAATAGTGGAAATGATTTATAGTCCAATCATTTTGTCCTAATTTATCAAAATTATAACAAACAAACGCACAATGCATTTTTGATACAGAAAAATTTCCAGGTTTTAATTCATAATTCCCTGAGTTTTCCAGGTTGAGAATAAAATTCCCTTATGTTTCCCGGTTTTCCTGGTTTGTAGTCACCATGCATGTTATAGAGATATTTCGAAACTTGGACATGAGGATGATAAGTAGAAAATGTTCTGCAGAAACTCATGATCATCCAATGCATAGTTATCATTAGGATTTACAAAATAAAATTCCCCATAATGGTTGGTAAATTGTGCCAGAAAAACTATCAGGTGAAAGATCGGTAACCATAATGTTAGATTAGCAACCTAACGGTCGGCTGAACAGGTTTCCGTCAATGCATGCCGGAAGTTAACGCAGATTCTAATCAAGAGTTCTTTGATGTCATTCTATTAATATTTCATTGCATGCCATGCAATGTAAAATACTCTGTGGTTTATTTGCAGAGGTATAACATTTGTCAGGGTCATTTGGCAGCTGTTTCATTTGACCGTTTCATTTGATGTTTAGCATATCTAAAACTAAATTCTCGATTGTTCTTTTTAGGAGTGTTCCCATCCCTTTGGAAAACCTTCCTGCTCAGAACATATTGGCCTCGAATATCCTCCTGAAGATATTGTACAAGGGCTATCCTGTCCAGCAAATCGCTGTTGGGGATCCACTCATATTTCGGTTGGAAACCAGAAGAAATTGTAAGTTAATGGTCAGCTTATGAACGTTTGAGCAATTCGACAAATTATGCACAAACTTAACGAGTTTCCTAACTTTCAAGACGGCTACGGAGCAGACATCTTTGCAGCCAATGTCATTGCCAAAGATCCATATTCTGGAAGAGTGGTGCAACTCATTGATCCAATCGGGTAACTCATTTTTCTGAATTGACAAAATGAGCCAAATGCAATACAATTCCTAAATTGTTTTAAATTGTCCAGGTGCCCAGTCGACTGGTACATTTTCCCACATTTGGACCGTGCCAGGGATGGCGATGGCTTGGAAGCGCAATTCAATGCTTTTAAGATTCCAGATTCGAATTTCTTGGTTTTTGAAGCTACTGTGCGAACGTGCAGAGGTCCTTGTCAACCAGTAAGGAACTTTTGGATAACGGTTTTTTTGTTTGTGCACATGTAACTGCATTCAATTGCATTGAATTGCATTGAAATGCTACATGTAACTGCATTGAATTTATTTCACATCAAGGTTAACTGCAATTCTCCTGGTCGTTACAACGTGGTATCATTTGGACGAAAAAAGAGGGACATATCTGGAAATCAGACGGAAGAGGAAACCGCCATTCAAAACGACGAACAGCCAGAGAACGAATACGAAAACGAAATTAATGTGACAGCAACTGCAAATTTCACTTTCGATACCGAGGCTGAGCAAGTTCGAGAATTGCTACAAGTGTATCTCACCAGAGCTGATATCCCACTAAACCAACCAGGTACAACAATTGGTGCAAATTCTCTTTCGCATTACAACAGAACCTGTCTAAAGTAATAACCTCTCGAAAGTAATGCCAGATTATGGTCCCTGGTGGGACCCTTGTTAAGTCTAATAAAACCTCCATAACCTGATAAGAAATCTTTCATTGATTTTCACTGGTCCCAAAACTTTTGCAAACTTAATTATGCCTTGCCCTCACCTAATACAAGACAAAAACGCGATAATTAAAAAACGTGGTTACCGTAGAGGGCGAAACCAACATTATGAGAAATATGCATATGTAGTGAGTCTTCCATCACAGGGTGGGAAACACAGCCATTACCCAGTTTCTAAAACTAGATTTTAGTTCAGTGCGTCTTTAGTATTAGGAAAGTTTCCTGGAAACATGGTTTACTGCACAAAACAGATTTCCTCAACATGTTTCCACATTAGCAAGGAAACATGTTCGAGGAAATATTTGTGGCCTTTTTCCTCGAGTGAATTTTTTCAAACATGTTTCCTTGCTAGAATTGTGGAAACAATTTGGGGAAATGTTTACTGGAACGTGTTTCCTATTGGCGATGGAAGATATGTTTCCTAGGCGTGGACAAGGCTTTATACTGCAGTATGCAATGCAGAATAGTCGGCAAAATAACAAATGCAGAGGGAAAATATATGTGACATCCTATAAATGCAATCATTGAATGTAATGCCTTGTGTTAGCAAAATTTGGCGCCTTTAGTAATTGTCTGTTTCCTGGGCGCCAAATTTGTGTCGACGCCATGTTCCATGGTGTTGGTTGCTATAAAAGCAATTTTAAAGTGGCAGGCCACTGCCTCCAAATTCTGTCCAAACTAATAACCTCTCTAAGCTAATATTTAGCACCCGTCGCAATGATATTAGTTTAGACAGGTTCTGTAGTATACAAGCTCGTATCACAGTTTTCAAATGTCTATTTCCAGGTGTTGAAGTTATGGACGTTTGCATATCAAGTGGAGAATATTATGCTTTAGTGGTCGCCATTGGAATAATAGTTATTGTGTTGGTGGTGGTGGCCATCGTGTCTGCAGCCTGCATAAGGTAAGCAATTAAGGGTGTCCAAGTCAAAGGCCACCAATTTTACATGTCAGTACACTTGTCACTTGATCAACCCAACTTAATCAACCCAAATCTGGAAACTATTTTCAGGCGCTACAAATTGATTCACGATAAAAACGCTACAGCAGATTCGACATCTCCAGTGGGTGTCCGTTCTACAGGAGGACCAATCCCATACTTTCCCTCCCCCGCCTCCAGGTACATGACAGACACAAGATTCGACGACCCCAGCGAGCCCATCTACACTGACCCCTCACTTTTCGAGCGATCTAGGAGTTCTCGTGGAAATGCACTGGCAGAACATTTTCAGAAACATGGTACCAACAATCGAGGTTTCGAACCTGACGAGGAACAACCATGAAATTAATCGGGCCCCAAGATGACATGTTTTTATTAAGCCGTGGCTAGGCTGCCGTCCTTTACACTGACCTGATGGGGTCAGATGGGGCAGGCACAGAAAGTGCTCCAAAAAAATTCAAACATCCATGGTCTTGTAAGACTGAATTTGGAGCTGTAAAACTGAAGAGCTTAACTAAGCTAGGGTTAGTGGAATTGGGGTCCTGGTTTATGAAATGAGAAGTTTGAAGATGTTGAAGAAGTTTGAAGAGAAAATACTCTTGTAGAGAATGGACGAGTGGCTGCCTGTCCCAAAGACTTCAGGATGGTCGCCTAGCCAATATGCTATTGTTTTATATACTGTATACATATGTAGACACAAGCTTACATAAATTATGGGAAGGTGGTTTTGACACCGTTTTGTACATCAGCACACTGCCACAATTTAGGGAATACGCAAGCAAATGGGTTGCTGAAGTATGACGTCACCAAGGTCCAGGCATTTCGCTATCTACATTGCAACTAAAACTCGCCAATTAAGAACAAAAAAAATTATTTTACACTATTGACAGATAAGATTAACGTCATAAAAAACTAGTCATCTGCCAGTGTTAACGTATAATATCACAAATGATAAACCATCTTTCAATTCTAATGCCAACTTCATGGCAAGAGTAAAACGAGTTATATTTCAAAATGACGTAGACGCATTGCATGTCATCGTGTTTTGACGTTATCACTTGGGCAATCCATTGCTTGTGTTAATTTGAACATGCTTACATTATTATTTTTTAATTAAGGATGCTGTCGATGTAGAGTTATAGTTTAAGTGTATGACATTTTATGCCATGGCCAGCAGGGCACCAACGGGAAATATGAAGTTCACCATATTTTAAAATACACGCAGTATCGTAAATTAGTCAAGTTTTGCTAATTTTATATGTAAATATCTTCAAATCTTTTCAGGAAAATTCAGGACTCCTTTCGTCTTCCTCAAAAATTTTGTATAACTTGGTGCCCATCTCATGATTTTTCCCCTGCTTCGTTAAACTATTTTTATTCAGTTTTGATCAGATTTTTACTTTTCTGGTTTCATGTTGTTACATTCACCTATTAAATTTAACGAGGCACGAGTCTCACAAAGGATTTAAACCAGTTGATAACATCACCGATTATCTGATAAGAGAAGTCAAGAGTGTTAAGTTTTCATAAACGAAACTATGTCTGTTATACATAAACTGACATTAAAAATCCTATAAATTTATATCGGAAAATCGGTAATTATGAAATTCGAAATATCCAAAACGTTTTAGAGTTGATACTCAAGCCGCTTTTTACGATACCGCCTCTAACAATTCGAAAAATAACTAATATATTTTAATTACTTTTCGTCATTTACGAATAAATTATGAAGGTGAAGCAATAATTCACGCATAGAAAAAAATATCCAATTCGAGATTCGTGAGAGCATGAAATGAGCACATTGTTTTATTTATTTGCTTGAAAATATTCATCGTTTTTTTTAAGTATATAAAATGCATTTGTAATTAACTCGCTATGCTATCGTTTTTGTCTATATCCTCGCAACCATTAGTAATCCAAAAGAATCGAAGTCAAAACTGGTCAAAAACACTTGCAGTTGGCATAGTAAGGATTTATTAATGACAAACTATACTGTCCATGTACATGTAAGACGATACTTAATGAATCAAACTGTCATATCGGGTGATAGATACATGTACATGTAATTGCCACAAATCATGCCAGTGCAGAATGGTCACCATTATTTTTTCAGAAAATCACGTTTGGATGGGTCATGGATACAAAATCGAAAGATTGATTTCATTTCATGGTGCCCGATAATTTGAAAACTACGATATTTTATCAGATGGTTTTAATGATGAGTACATGTATATTCACAGCTCAAGAATACCTTTCAAAGCACCGCCAAAATAAACCCACTTATCACGTTTTAAAAATATACATGTACTGTACATATAGCCAGAATTCATCGAACCAGCATACGATCATGAATTACATGAGGAGTTTTTTTTGCACTCATTAGCACTCAAAACGATTTTTCAGGACAAAAGAAGAGTGGAACATTTCTATAATACTGTACATACAGTATGCACTGTACTTGTATTTACATGTACATGTATACTGCATCAGGGGAAAGGTGCATATGCAGCAATTGCTTAACCTATCAAAAGTAATATCCTCTGTAAACTAATAGCAGGTGCCAGGGGGTTGGTTTTTATTGGTCCCATAACTTTTGCAAATAAATACTGCAATTAGTAATACAAAAAATTCAGGAGGGAAAAATGTCAAGGTCACTTCCTATAAATGCATGTACTAGCAAAATTTGGCGCCAAATGTGTGGGGTGCCATGTTTATGGCTAATTACAGGTAACTCAAGGTTCCAAGAGAAGGGCCCCTGCCCTTTAACCTGCCAACACTAATAACCTCTGTAAACTAATATTCCGCATAGGGCCCCCAATGATACATGTACATGTATTTGTTTAGACAAGTTCTACTAAAGTCAGCATGCTAAGTACCGGTACAGTTACACGCAATATGATTGATTTTCATGCATGCAGTCTTGTCTACATTGTACGTACAGTACATATAATTAATTCATTCTGGGTTGAACAACTTATGGAGAAACTGTGAAATGATTCGCTTAACCCCATGGAATTTTGAATAGTATATTAAAAAACGATAACATCGCAGCATGCTTTTCTGTTTCATTAACGTATTGGCGCCAATTTACGAGCCAAGTGACCTTGAACATTTCAATGTCTCTAGCCCAGCGGTATGGCAACCATTTCAACGATGCATTACATAACACATCCTGAGGAAATTGTTCAAATCCAAATGTTTTCGTTTCACATTGTTCCACCACTAGTCTACATGTATTAGGCTTGCAGTGAGGATAGCTTCAAACGCAACATTTAAGCTCACTTTCAAATAACACATTTTTAATTGCGTTGCATAGTTACGGTAGCCAGGGCCATCTCTATATTACCCCAATTCTCTTAGAAATTAACATAATGTACATGTACACTGTATGATGTGAATACAAAACATGATAGTCTGCCAAAGTGTGTTAATCACTACGAATTAAATATCCATTTCAAGTGTAATATCTTCTAAGTCAGTTGGTTTATTACCTTCAGCACAACTGGTACATGTAGATTCCTTGGGAAATCCTTCGTTTTCCAAATCCTTGTCCAAATCCGGCGGCAAATGCGAAACCTGAACTGTTCCAACTTGACCTTGAACGTGCCTGCCCGCTAACCTTTCTTCACGCCTTCTTAGAACGGCTGAACAAACACGAATTAACAATCATTAATTATACCATTAATCAAACAGAATTTAAAAACACGCAATTCAATACGATTTCTAAATCGAAAACGAAGCTGACCTTTGACACTATTTTCAATTTTGCGCCTTTCTTCCGACACCCATCTAACACGTTCTTTTCTTTCGGCTTCCAAACCACCTTTTTCCCTAATTCAACCATCGAAAATTGAGCATCGACGCATTTTTCGCGAAAAATTCAACTTAAAAATTTGCTGAAACGCCATTTTTTGACCGGTTGCATTACCAGCACTTCACACAGGCTCTTTCACGAGGGCTGACTGGTCTATCATCCAAATATGTCAGCTCAACCTGAAAATATTTAAAAATTACAAAGGCGCTTTAACTATTCGACTTACCGCTAGGGAAAAGTTCAACGAAAATTTCAAATTTTCAAATTACGATGTCGAGGATAGCCCTTTTTCGGTAGTTGTGCATGTTCTTGATAACTGGATTTCCTGCTAAATTTAAAACTCTCTGTGAATGTAAATTTAAAATTTAAGAAATTAGATATAATGTCCAAACCAAATCTCAATACAGGTACATGTACACTTCACCAAGTTTCTCATTTTGGTGAATATCTCCAACACTGTCGGATCGTGGAGTTCGTTGAAGGACAAATCTAACACGGAAATTTCTTCACAGTTAATTAGATGGACAATATCGTCGTAGTCGTGGAGGAGATTATGGCTAATTTGTAAAGTTGACAAATTTGGCAAGACACCTAATATTCAAAGAAAACATTTTAAAATGTGATAAATTTAGAAATCCTGCCAGTAATAGTAGTGGTAATGATGCACGATTATACCAACTTAGATTCTCGATCGTTTTCACACGATTGTTGCTAAGATTCAAAGTTCGAAGGTTAACTAGGGCGTTAAAGCCATCAATTTTCGTAATGAAATTGTCTTGAAGCTGCAAACATCGCAAGTTTGTTAACCTTTCCAAGTTTTCTATTACTTTGATTCCATTGTGATTCAACCACAATGCCTTCAAGCCGACGTATTCTTCCAAATTTTCAATTTTGACAAAACCTGAAAAAATAATATTTTTTAGATTTTCACGAACACGTTGAACTTGTACATGTACTCGAAATAAAACCGCCCGCACCTTTGTACTGCAAGTAGAGACAGGTATTGATATAAGGCGTTGAATACAAATTCAGCTGTTTACAATGTTCCAAGAGAAATTTTTTTGTCAACCTAAAAATAAGGTAAACAAGGATTGCAATTGAAGTACTGACATTGTGAGATAAAAGCAGTGATTTGTTGATAATTCAGTGTTTATTACCTTGGAAACTGGGTGTCATTTCCCTTGCCATGACTCGTAGGTATAGGTATTTCAGACATTTCAATTATTCCAAATAACTTGGTACCCGGAATTAATTAAATATATTTAGAAAAATAATTATTTCCCACGTATCCGGTATTCCAGCACAGATGAGATGACAAGCACGTTGGTTGCTAGGCAAACACATCCTTAGCAACCAGATTTTAGTGACGTTATATTTCTGTGATTATTTCGGTCACAACCTTTTTGTCGTAACTGATACCTACAGCGCCATCTATTGACGTTATCACGAAACATCGAATTTTTTGGGAGTTTATTTTAATAAATAGTAATGAAAATTAATTCAAAATTGAAAAACCCGTGCTGTTATTAGATTCAGTGCAGTGCCCCGGACAAGATTGATCTAAATTAAAGAATTTTTTAAAATTTGTTATGACTCGACCTGTTTGCATATGCCTGTTCCAATGAAGACCCCATTGGCAAACTTGGGCGTTGTAGCGTGAAGTCGCGATGGGTTTACTCGGGCTTGAATAAGTCGCCATTTCTTACGCCCGTGGACGTATGAAGTATTTTAAATTTGATTACTAGCACAGCATAGGGTACTTAATTTTTTAAAGCGGTTATTTTATTTATTGGCAGTAAACATGTGGAGCCCGACACACGTTCAAGTTATTGGTGAGTAGGCCTATTTTTGCAGTATTTTTCCCCCACTTCCATATTCAGCTGCCAAAATTTAATTCAAACATTTTGCAATGTTTTTGAAACTGAGGTGTAATGATGCGCTAGTTTATCGGTGTGAAATATCGGCAAACTGCCATTTAAACAGCTTTCATCTATATTTGTTATATGATATACAGTAGCTAGCTTACTAGTTTCGTAACGTTCCATAAAAGAAGTTGTTTTTCGATTCTTTGTCAGAAGAATGCGTTCGATTGTAAATTAAAACTTAAAATTATTTTTTTTAAATTTTGTACATTAAATTTATTCGGTTGCTTTTGATTAGTGCATTTTGGTTTTCTAAATCAATAAGCTAGGTTTCCGAATGTCTCTATTTTAGGCAGGTACATGTACTTTTTTCTTGACCTGAACAAATAACCTGAACTGAAGTTTGACAATGAACTGAAAAACACTTCCGCGTGCAATTTAATTTCTTAGACAAAAAAAAACTCTTTGAATGCTGGCCTATCGAAAATCTAAGAGGAAAAGAATGTCACAAAGTATAATGTGGGGATAAATACGTCTATTTTATCGGCGCCTTTTTAAGGGTGGAAATATAAATTTATTGTTGAAATTAATTCGTGCCACGTACAACTTATTGCGACATCGCAGTCTATAAATATGCATTGTATTTTCGATAAATTCAAGAAACTCCTCTAAGACTTTTATAAATAATGCATTGGTAGCCTAATATGTGTAATTGCATTACTTTTCAAATGTCACGTCGGTGTGAACTTTAAATAAATATTTTCTAACAGTTCAAAACTAGTCATCGTATTCTAAATGTATGAAAACTTTAGTTTTGAGCAATGAATGTATGCTCTTTTACAACTTGGACAAATTAATGTCATTGAAAGTTCTTAGTTTTCTGAAACATTTTTGAAAATTGTCTATCAGTATTTTCACCTCTATTGCCAATCATATATTGATTATTTTGTAATTTGCATTCAATCATGGTACATGTTAGGCTTCAGAACATCAGTTTAGAAAAATAATTCTGTGAAAAATTAATGTAATGGCGCAAACCCAACTTGCCAAAAGCCATGTCACTGTATTTTACGAATATGATTACATGTAGTCCTACCTAGTTGCCATCTTAGTTTTTTCCAGGTATTTTACAGAAGTAATGTATCTTATGCCCCATGTACAAATTAACACCATTGTGACACTGAAAATGCAATTAGCAATTTTAGGCTTCTCAATATTTGGCAAATATACAGATTTAAAAATCCAATTTCATTCATTTTGACATTGATTTTTCCTGAATATGGATAGTTTAAACATTGGATAGGAAAAATTTCCTTTTCGTTATTGTTTAATTTATGACCATTACCACTATTTACCAACTGATTCATTGCAAGCTGGATGACATAGGATGGCAGGCCAGCTGCATTCTATTTGTATAAATTGCAACCAAGCATTATTCGTCATCAGATAAAACCTAGATTACGTTAGCCCTGAGTAAAATAACAGATACAAAATCTGATAGTTATCAGTTGGGTTCTATAATTTATATTAACAATAAATACGGCCTTCAGCTACAAATGCTTTATACATAACTTATAGTAATAAATTGCAGTTGCATAGTTTAAGACCAGTTTTTGTATTTTTATAGTTCAGAAAGCCAGAAATTTGAGAATTAAAGGAAAACACGGTTTGTATTTCCGAAATCTTGATACATATAAAAACACTGCTAGGACGTGTGATGTGAAATTATTGAATTTTGCTTTCATTCATTAGGTGTGAATGATACCTATGTAACAATACAACTTGGCAAAGAAAAATTTCAGACATCGGTCCAGCAAAAATCAGCGTCTCCAGAATGGCACGAGGAATGCGAGCTGTATGTCCCAATATTTCTAGTTTTTCTCAGGCTTTCCTAACTGTTAACCAAAATGGACCATTTCTGTCTTTAATTTTCAAGTCTTATACCCGATGGCAACACATCCAGTATTACGTTGGCAGTTTTTCATCGCAACTTTGTAGGATTGGACAAATTCCTGGGAAGAGTTGATATACCATTACAAGAATTAGATGTTTATGAGCGATCGAGAAATAAGTAAGAATAATATGCCTTTTGTGGGCAAGTGTTTTACTGGACATTGAATTTTGGTATTGCGGTATTTTAAATACAATTTTAGGTAGCATGATTTTACCCACAGCTTGTAATTTTAGTTCAGCGTTCACACAGATTTTGTTTCCGAATTTTAGATGGTACCAATTACAAGGAAAACCAAACCACAATGACAACAAAGTTAGAGGAGAGTTAGAAGTATGTTGCACTTTCACCGTGAAAAGTGTAACTGGCAGCTTAATGGATCTGAGTAAGAAACCACGCAAGAGTGGATCTCTACCTCTCAAAATGGTCCAAAGTGTTGGCGGAAGCCTCATGAATCTTGCTGGTGGTAAAGACAAGAAGTTTTCCTTGGGACAGCTGAAGCATTCTATTGGTAGGTTTATTAATGTAAAGGTTTGTTTGATTAAATTCTCGTTTTTTGAAGAAACCAGAATTTCAAGACAAACCCAGGTAATGGGAAAATAACTCCAGGAATTGCAAAAAAACTAAACACTGTGCAGCTATATCTACAAATTAATTTATTATTTTTACTAGGTGGGAAACTTTCTGACAAACTTCCAAGGAAAAAATCACCACTTAAAGATCCTGCATTTATGGAGGAAAATGATGCAGGACTTGAAGACGACCAATCCTTTGGTGAAGGTGGTGATTACAGCGACATTGACACAGTAGTACGTGTTTTTTACTTTATCAATGCCTTCTACTAATACCCACTTAGTTAATAATAGCCAGATGGTACCAATATGAATTCAGCTGATGTTTCCTTGATTAATTCTGGTTTTGTTGTTTATCTTTTTCAGAGTCTTGCAAGCTCCAGTCATACCAATGATAATCAGCCTCTTACAACAAGTCAAGTTGAACTACCAACTAGTGACCACGACATCCCAGTGACAGCCGTATGATTAAGTTCCCTCTATCTAACTAAATTCAAACGCATTGTCAACGTTTGATCGTTGGTGTTATTCTTACCCATAGGTGCCAGTCAAGATGGATCAATCATTTAGCAGTGATACATTTGGTCGCTCATCACCCCCAGTCGAATCTCCATTGTCCACTCGCTTATCATCATCAGATCTAATTGAGAACAACAAATACATGAATATACCTAAAGGTGTTTTTTAACTCAATTGACAGATTGTAAACAATTCTATAGCTATGAAAATATTTACACTCACCACTTTACTCGCTTGCATTTCAGAGAAAAATAATGGTAACAATCGCACTACTTCAGCCCAACCAAAAGCAACACCTGTGAAAGCCTCCAATTTGAAAAGCAAGTTTCTAGCCCTTCATTAGATGCAAGGTTTTGGCTTATGTCATTATGAAAATGGTAACTAATATCGTAATTGCAGGTGCAAGGAGACAGATAAATACCATGATTGCGGTTGAAAATAAATCTTCCAACTTTGAGAAAAAACAAACGCTGGAGCATAACATTTTGAATGAGAAGCCACGCCTCAGCAATTTAGCACCTCGTGAAGTGCTAACGTTGTACGAGGCAATGACCAAACAGGTGACCTGCAAATATTAAAATTACTCTTTAAGTTAACAATCTAAATCATAAATGCGAATGCTACAGAATTATTAAACATCTTAGTCGTCGTATTTTACTGATATAGTTTGTGTTATACTTTCTATAGGAACTTATAGAACTGTTGTGCAAACAACGGGCTTTCATTGAAAACCAACAATGCCAAATTAACGACCTGGAAGACTATATTGACAATCTTCTTGTAAGAGTGATGGACTCGACACCACGAATCTTGCAAAATCCATACAGAATTAAGCCCTCGTTTCAATGAGTTAGCTTTAGAAAAAGACTATCGAAATTGTCATGTTAATGAACTGATGACGACTCAAGTTTTCAGGTCAAAGGAAAAGCCACAAGACCCACTGCTCTAAAATTCGGTGAAAATGAATTCCGTCCAAAAATCTACGCGAGCATTTGGCACTCTTCACTTAATATTTATCTGAGATTTACTTAAGTCAATATTTTACCTGTATATGTATATTTTGTTATAAAATTTATTGTAAAATATAAATAAAACTCGATTTCTATCAATTTTAGATATCTTGATGTTATAAATGTTATAACGGTCAATTGAGACACACTGACAATCAAAGAAAATTCTGGATCATCCGTGCAATTAATGTTTTTCACTATAACAATGTCTCTCATTTTGGATAAAGACTTTCACTAGCTCCAAGGCTAATGATTGCTGCTGTTATAAATTAAGATGAAATTCCTGTTTTGCAAACCTTACTTTCTTCCCACGGTTTCGGGCTCATATTGCATGAATGTCTGATCTACAAGAACAAAATATAACCCGTTATATAGTACTGGTGCTATATTAGGTGATAGTATAATATTAGC